>APFE031170650.1:24956-80569 GCA_000404065.3 Pinus taeda | reverse complement strand
TTTTCACGTGGAGAAGAAGAATAATTCTTCTTAACCAACTTCAAATTAGAGTTGTTCTGGAAATTTTTTACAAATTACTCATTTTTCATTGGCTTATGATAGATCCTAAGTCAATTTCCATTCACTAAGAGAGGAATTGTTTCTTCATCAATAGTCCTAATTATAACTACTCCATTATCAAAAACATTTTGAATCTCATAAGGCCCAAGCTAGTGAGTTTGAAACTTTCCTTGGAAATTTTTGAACATTGAATCAAAGAGTAATGCCGACTCTCTTGCCTGAAATTTTCTTTCTTTGATGTATTTATCATGCCATCTGGATCTCTGTTGATGGAATAAACTAGTCTTCTAGTTAACATCTTGCCTTATTTCATCAAGCACATTGAGCTGTCCCATTCTTTTCTTTTGTGCTTCCGATAAGTGAATTCGCAACTTGACTACTGTCTTATAGGTCTGAATATGGAATTCAACTGGAAATAGGACTTGCTTCCCATAAACAAGTTCATATGGAGTATGTCATGTAGTGCTTCTCCATGTGGTATGGTAGGTCCATAAAGCTTTTGGAAGCTTTTCCTCACAGTCCCTTCTATGTAAGTGAATTGTCTTGGTGAGGATTGCTTCAATTACTTTGTTGGTAGACTCCACTTGTCCATTTTCTTGTGGATGATATGGAGTATATTTCCAATGCTTGATTTTATATTATTCCACTATCTTTTGCACTACCCTAGATGTAAATTGCTTTCCTTGATCTGTTAAAATTTCTCTTGGGACACCAAAATGAGTAAAACTATCCTAAAAAATAAATGAAACTACAACATTTTTAATAGCAAGTTAATTTGGTGCTTTAGCTTCTACCCATTTAGTAACATAATCAGTGCATAAGAATATATTTTTTTTGGTTTTGAAGATGGATTAATTGGTTCAACAAAATCTAAAGCCCATTTTTCAAAATGTTCAATGAGTACCTGAGGTTGGAGTGGAATTTAATTTGAAGGAACAACTTTCCCATTCTTTGACAACTATCACACCTCTTAACATATTCCTTGGCATCCTTAAAAAGGAAAGGCCAATAATATCATAAGAGAAGGACTTTAAAAGCAGTTATTTTGTTAGCGAAATGACCTCCACATGGTTCATCATCACATGATTTAAGTATATCAAGTATTTCATCTTCTCTTACACGCCTTCAGATGATGAGGTCATGTCTTGTCTTGTATAATTATTCATTTATCCATGAATAAGATGCACTTGTTTGTATTATTCATCTCTTTTCTCTAGGAAACAAATAGGAGGGTAACTTCCCTGTAACCAAATGATTAGCAATATTTACAAACCAAGGTGATTTAATAGATACTAAAAAATTATACTCATCAGGAAATTGATCCTCTACAAGTGTATCATTGTTATCATTTTTTAATTCTAGATAAAAAGTCAACAACTCTGTTTTGTTTTCTAGGTCTGTCCAGAATGGTGATGTTAAATTTTTGTAACAGTAATAACCATCTTATTACTCTACCATTAGTAATTGGTTTGTACATTAAATATCTAATGGTAGAATGGTCTGTATGAATGAAAGTTTCATAGTCAATGATGTAATGTCTAAATTTATTAATGGCATGAATGAAAGCTTAAAACTCCTTTTCAGTTACAGTAAAATTTAGCTCTGCAGGAGTTAAATTTTTACTAGTATAATAAATGACATAAGGAATGAGATATTTTTGTCCTAACACAACTCCTAGAGCTGTGTTTGAAGCATCAGTTGATATATGAAAAGGAAATTTCCAATTAGGTCCTTTTAAGATAGGTGCTTCAGAGATCTTATTTTTCAAAGTTTCAAAATCCTTTTGACAATCAGAGTTCCAACTGAGTTCACAATCTTTGGTGAGTAATTTGAAGAGTGGAGATGCAATCTTTGTTAATTTTTCTATGAATCTTCTATAATATCCAGTAAAACCAAGAAAAATCATAGCATCCCATTGACAACTTGGGATTGATAATTTGGAAATAATTTCTACCTTAGATAAGTCCACCTTAATTCCATTTCCTGAAATGTGGTGACCTAAAACAATTCTTTCATTAAACAACATAAAACATTTCTCATGACTTAATGAAAGATTTGCTTCTTTACATCTTACGAGAAATTTTTCTAAATTTTGAAGTGCTTCTTCAAAAGAATTTCCTTAAATTGTAAAATCATCGATATACACTTCCACATAATCATGAATAAGATTAGAGAAAATTCTTAGTACTACTCTTTGGAATGTTGCTAGGGAATTGCATAATCCAAAAGGAAGTACTTGGTAAGCATAAGTCACCAATGGACTGGTGAATGTGGTTTTTTCTTGACCTTTAGGTGCTACCTGAATTTGATTATACCCACTAAAACCATCCAAGACTGAGAGATATTTTTTTCCTGCTAATGTATCTAAAACTTGATCTAGGAAAGGAAGTGGAAAATGATATTTCAAAGTAGCTTTCTTCAATTCCATGTAATCAATGAATACTCTCCATTTTCCATTTTTCTTACGAATGATTACTATGGGTGAAACCCATTGACTGTATGATATTGGATAAATGAAATTTACATTTAATATCTTTTGTAATTCCTCTTTAAAAATTTCTTTTAAGTTTGGATTCATTATTCTTTATGGTTGTCAAACTATTCTTGCATTTTCTTCAACATAAATATGATGCATGGCAATTTTAGGATTAGTTCCCTTCATATTAGTGTATTCCCATGCATTTGTAGAAGAATTATTTCGCAATATTTCTACCATTTTTTTTTTATGTAATTCTTCCAAGTTTTCATTGATATTCAAAATTTTCTCTGGAAGAATTTCTATTGAAGAGTTTCCAATTTTTTCCATAAAGTGTAAAGATATTTTTCTAGATGATAAGATATTCAATATTACATTGTTCTTGAAAATCCTAACTATTGTCATAATATAAAGAGGGTTCATTATTTTCTATTGGATTAAAATTTTTATCCTCTTCATTTATCTGTGCAATAGTGAAAACTGGTTGTATATCATTATCATCATCTATCCATTCTTCATTTTTTACTTATATCATTGTTTTTGCAGGTGGGTACAATGTAAATTTTTTTGTTGAGCTTCCATCTAAGATAAACATGTCTCGTTATCTACAACTGATAAAATCATGGGTTGTAACTAACCATGCCCTTCCTAAAATTAATGGATGTCCTCCTAAATTATTCTTGGGTGTTAAAATCATGAAATCAACAGGATATTCCCAAGAATCTAAGGATATATAATATATATATATATATATTATATAATAACACACCATTAGGTTTAATTATAGACCTATCTGCTAATTGTAACAATATTGTGTATTGAAGATTAGGAAGCTTCAATTTATCCATAGTTTGTTTGCTCATTATGTTTATGGCTACTCCTAGATCGATCAGTGTGTTTGGTATTTTAGTTCCATTGATGTGTGTTTTCAGAATGGGACTTCCTGGATCTAAATATTTTTAAATTGTTGTCTTCCCCATGATGATATCTACAATTCTCCCGACTAGTTGAATTCTTTTTACTTCTTTTCTTTTTTTCCTCGATCCTTGAGTACTCAATTCCTTAATTGTTTTTGCAGAAATCAATATTTCTTTTATTACTTGTAATAAAGGAATTTTTATACAGACATTTTTCAATTCATCTAACATATCATAATCAGGCAATATGATTTCTTTTTCTACTCCTTTATTGATTTTCAATATTTCAGGAAAAGGTGGTCTTGAGACAGATACTGAAGGTTGTTCTATAATAGGGGTATTATTAGTATGTATATGATTTTGTTTTTCTGTTTTAATATTTTCTTTCTAAGGAAGGGAAATCTCTTCTTCAGAGTAATTATTATCTTTTTGAGAATTCTTTTATGTTTCTTGAATAACAACAGATGGTCTCTTAATTGAACATTATTCAAATATAATGGAGTTATCATATAAGTTTGAGGATTATGTCCTTCTAAGTTGTAAACAGGTTGTGAAGTTTTATTGTTTGGCTTTGGTAGTGGTTCAATGGGTAATTGATTTGGTATTTGTGGAAATGGCAAAGAAAGTTGTGGATTTTCATTTTGAGCTTGAGCTTGAGGTAACTGGTTGGGTTGAGGGATGTATTATGGTGTAAAATCTGGATAAGGTGGCAAATATTGTTGATATTGAGAATATCTTCCATAAGGATTTTTCCATCCTTAATTCCAAGATTGTGGTTGAGCCCAAGGATGCCATGGCATAGGTGGATTCCAATTATTTTGTGAAGATTGTGCAAATTGTTTAGGATTAAAGCTTTGAGTTTGATTTGTTTGAGGATTTTTCCATGGTATTTTGGCAATAAAGTAAAGAGTATCTACCTAATTTTGGCATTCCTTCTTCAATGAACACAGCTTTAATACCTGGCATAGAGGGACATTCTTTTGTATCTTGATTTTCTGCACATATAACACAAGTTTCTATGCTTTTAAAATCTCAAGCACATTCTCTCAGAGCATGTTTCTTTCTACACCTAGGACAAAAGATGGATAATGCAACATTTTTGGATTTCTGCTTGTTCTGTAATTTAAGGGTTTCAATTTTCTCATTGAGACTCCCTAAAACAATTGTCTTAAAATTATCAAGAAAACTACCTAATTCTTCTCTACTTACTGTCCCGATTGCAGATTTATTTACTCTTGATAAAAGAGAATCCCTTGGACTTTTCCACATTCTTGTTTTATCTCTTGAAATATTTACACATAGATCAAAAATATCTGCAATCATAAATATCTCCTTTTCCCATTAGATTGAGAAGATCAATCCACTCATCTTTAATGGATTTTAATAAGAGAGTTTTCAAAGTTTCCTCATCTATATTATTCATTTTTTCCCTTTTGATATTATAAACAAATATTTCTACAAAATCCTCAATATTTTGAACTTCTTTTTGTACCATTTTAAAGACTACATATTTAATGCTATGAGGCATACAATAATCCTTGTATTTCTCCAAGAATGATTCTTTCATTTGTGCCCATGTTCTTATAGAATTCGTTCCTAAACTCATAAACCATTTTAATGATGAATCTTTTAAGGTGGCAGAGAACAATTTTAGTTTTTGAGCATCATGTAGATAATCATATGATCTACATAATAATTAAAATTCAAAGAGAAATGTCTCTGGGTCTTCACTTCATATTCCATTAAAATTACGGAGGATAGAAGGCAAGATGTTTTCATTGTTAATGTTGTATCCTCATCAAGCATAGGGAATCCAAAAATTTCTGGATCTCCTCCTCCTATTCCTCTATGAAATCATCTTCCACCTCCTCTATTTCCTCCTCCGAACCTATGTTTTTCACCATTGGCATTGTGTACTTCTCCTTCTCCCTCTTTAGCCATGACAAATTCCTCAGAATAAATATCCGGTTCTACAACAAGATTATCTAGATTTTCTTCTAGTTCTTCTGGTTCATTTATCAATGATTTGAATTAGGTTTCTTCTTCCTCTTCTTCAATAGGCACTTCCAACTCTTGAGCTAGAAGTTGTTCTCCTGTTGAATATAGGAAAATTATTCCTATTGTTGGGGATGTAGTATCTACTTCGATCACAACATTTGTTGATGAAGTTGGTGAACCTTTAGGTTTGATTTCAAATCTCAAGACTTCAGGAAGTCTATATTGGCCATCTATGGATGGAATTCGAGTTTGTATGGGTGGTGTGGCAATATGTGGTCGTGGTGGAGTGATTGATGATGTGGGAATCATACTTATTCCTCGACCTACAAGCCTACCTCTAGAGTTTCTTTCCCTATGCATATCATGGTTTTATTTGATTTTTTTAAGGCTTCTATTTACATTTCCCCGACAATGGCACAAAAATGTTTGGTCAATTTAATGTTCTTAAATTAGAATAATAAATTATCGACCAGAGTTGGTAAACTTATCAAGTGAAAGTACAGTATATATGCTAGAAGCCTTTCTTTCAGTTTGTAATATGATGGTTATATTTAATTTGGGGATTTTGATGTTATCTAGGTTCCTATTAGATTAGAGTTAGATTTTTACAAATTAATGAGTGGAAGTTAAGCTATTGTTGGACTAATCTACTAGATCATATCTATATTGAGTATCATTCTAAAATATCTTATGTTAATCATTATAAAATTATGAACCTATCTTAAACATCTTGCTTCTATAAAATAAAGTATTGAAATTCAAATGATTCTAAGAGGAAGAAAATGATCCTTTAAATTTTTTTTTCAAAGTATATATCAATTATGATTCTAAAAAGCATGAAGGAAATCTTCTAACGTTGACTATAGGGTATATATAAGTTTTGATTCTAAAATAATGAAAACAATCTTTTAACACTTATTGTAGTTAAGCGAAAAAAACATTAGACAAACGAACCATTTAACAACTATGAATAAATTCAAGTGCAAATGAAATAATAAGAATTATCTGAGTTATAATGAAATAATGAAATAGTGAATTAAGGAAACTAAGCTAGAATGAAATGACAGTGTGATAACATAAAATGATAAAATGAAAATAAAATAAACATCAACTTTCTGCAAGGGCCCTCTGCATACAGTAGGTTTAAATCATGCTCACATACACATCGAATAATGGAAAAGTAACTTCAATTCCATATGAGAACAAAGGTTTGTTTCACACAATTTCTTCAAATATTAAATAATACTTCCTCTCGTATCCTTTACAGAGGATACATATTTATATAAAAAATGTGTGCTCAACAGTTTGAGACTTCTACGCCCACAGGTCTTTTAATCAATCCTTATTCAAATTTGAAACTTAAATAGTAAAGTGTTATCTCAACGATTTTCTATTTGGAAAGAAAATCAGATAAACATGATGCATTCAGACTTCTGTTGCTACGTGTTTGACCCGTGACTTTGATGATACTACTGTGTGATTCCTTCAGTGAATTGGCTCAAGTGAATAGGAGGAGATCCATGAGGGGATCGATCCTCAATCTCCCATGTGCTTCCTTGCTTCGTTGGGACACCAAAACACCACAAACCATGGAGATAGTTGCAGATTTGTAAAATAGCTGCAGAATCATGTTAATTTTGTAGCTAATGCAATATTTAACATAATAATAAGGCACATTAATGAATATGAAAAATAAGGGATATAAGAGTTTTTACCTTATCAAAATCTATGATTTTATGACTTTGATTGAGTTGATAGTGATGATGAAAAGAGGAAAATGGAGGAAAGAAGGTGTCAAAACAAAACAATTATGGAACTCTACACTTACGAGCAAAAGTAGATAAGTAACTATCCATGAAATTCTTCTATTGCCCAAGATCAATTTTAATCCAGTCAACAAAACATCTAATTAATTTTTTTTACTAAATTCCTCATATGGGAGGCTACTTCCCATGTATATTCAATAATTTTCAATTATTGACTGATAATAAACGAGTTTACTCCATTTACAGGGTGAGTTTCTTTCTTAAATCTATGGGGTGTGTCGAGGCAAGAACGTTTCGATGTTGGCTCTTGTATTGTGAGTGGATCCATTAACAAAGGAACATGATTTGTATTTAATCAATAATATTCTTATTATGAACCTTTACCCTTTAAACTTTCTTCTTTTTACTACTTCTATTATAGTTTGTATTTTGCAATGTGACAGGGTGGTCATTGAAAGTGATGAATTCCTCAGTAATTTGCTCCATTTTTCTTTGATTTTCATCTAAATAAGGAGTAACCCCTCAGTTGGTATACTACTCTCAATATCCATGTTCATAATTTCTTGTGCAAATGATGTTTCTTTGGCGCTCTTGACTTTGGTTGATTGAGTTGTGTCCCCTCTCTGCGGTAAATTTGGGATAAGACTCCCTCTCATCTCCACCACCTGGGGGACTCTTATTACTTAGTCTGTTACTTGAAGTAGAATTTATTTTCCTTTGGGTGGAAGATGAACTTGGGAAAGTCCCACGCCTGGAACTTGGAATTTGCTCCATATAATTTTTTACTGTCTGCCTATATCATCTTCTAATAGTTATGTTATTTTATTTAGATACTTATTTAGTATGTGTTGGCATCTTTTGCTTTCTTGGTTAGCTAGTTTTACTTTCTTAAATTTTCTCTAAAATTCTTGGAAATAAAATTTCATATCTAACACTTGCTAGGTGTCTAGAAAATATAACTTCTAGATTGTAACCTTGATGGATTCAACTTCACTTAATTTAAAATACTTTAAAGAGTCTACAAACTCTATAAGGTGGATCATATTCTCGATGGTCACTTCTCTAATAGTAAATGACAAAGAAATAGTTGTTTTTTCTTTTTTCATTCAATTAAAACTAACCATGCATGATATTCCCTGTACACTTGAACAATAAAATATTTATCCATAACAAATTTTGGCAACAATAGTGGCTTACCTTGAAATCCATATATGTGAATCATGATGTTACTCTCTCTTTCTTCATGGGTGCATTTTTCCCACAGAAAAGATTGAGCTTGTGTTGATATTTAGGTGGGATCTTGTCCAGTTATGATGTAACTAAGTTTGCTTACAAACAAATCTTGTATTTCATAAAAATGAAAAGAATCTTTATGCTTCCACAACACGGGATACTAGAACTGGACTAATTCTTCATTTGGATTGAAATTAGCTCTATGTGGTACTTCATGAAACAAATAAATGGACATGAGGATTGTTATCCGATATGCTATCATAAAGAATCTATGGCCTTTGAACAAATTGGTTGACTAGAAACACAACTCATTGGAAATGATATCATCCCATTCAAATAAATAATATCATTTGTAAAAGTACTACAACACATAAATTAATACAACAATAAATAAAAATTAAATAAATATATATATATCAAAGTATATAAACAATTAATAAACAAAAAGAATAAACAATAATAACATAAATAGATAAATAATTATAATAACATAAAGACATTAGTATTAAATAAATAAAGTAAAATAAGATTAATTAAAAAAGGTCGGCTTATACTCAAAACCCTCCTTGACCTTATTTATCTCTCACTTTTCTCCTCTCTGTATATGAAGTCTTGATGATGAGTCTTGGTATAGGCTCGAAACGTCGACAAATAAGAATGAAGAACACTGTGGATCATTCGAATTCAGTTTCTCAACACATAAATTATTTATTTGGGAACATTTTCCATGGTTTTTCATGTGCTGAGAAAGGAAAAGAATGAGGAAAAGTCTCTAAAATCTTGTCTGAACAAAGAAACATCTAGAGAGGAAATATTAAAAGGAACCAAGGAAGTTGAAGGAATGAAAAATTGAATAATGTCCATCCCTCATGCTTCTAACTCCAGAAAACTGTCTCCTTTCAAAAATATATGAACTTATTCAACTCTGAAATTATAATATCATTATGAATGCATTTTGAGTGAGATGAACTATCTACTTCCATCATTTTTCTTATCTATGGACCAATTTTTTTTTTTTTCTCTGCAAATACTAACTTCTATTAACTGAAACACAAAATATTTTTACATATGAGTGAGGCATTATAGCACTCGACAAACTAGAGCTGCCCCATTACAGACATAAGCTGGGGAAAGCGGTCACAGAGTCCATGATACCAGAAAGCATACATAGAGAGGAACATGCCTCGGAAAGAAGAAAATCTGAGCCAGTCCAAAAACACAAAAAACCATGCGACCCAGCTAAAACAAAGTTATCAAAATCCCATCTGGGAGCTACAGACCAGTAAGAAAAATGCACAAAAAACCTGACCATAATTCTGAGACCTGAGCCGAAACAAGAGAGACTGTCCCAGGAGTTGCTACTTCTCTTTTGCTGAATCATTATCTTTCTTCTCATCCCGAGCAGTGTTGCCATCCTTAAGACCTTCATTGCCGCTCAAATCGCTGTCAGGAATAGTGATGGCATGTTCCGCTTCGCCATGAATTTTATCCTCAGCAGCAGGCACTGTGTCGTCCAGAGGAGGAAGATTTTTGAGAAAAGCCTCATGTTCATCCCTTTCTTTGACCCAATTTTCCTTGCTGTCACTGTCTAAGGAATTGTCACTGCCAAGAGAGGGATCAGGGGCAATGCAAGTCAAGGGGGTGACAAGGTTTTCCTCCTCCAAGAGAATAAGGGTGATGTGAGCAGTTACCAGGGGCCTGTGCAGGTTACTCTGGAACTTAAAGTGCATTGTTTGAAAAACACTATTGGGCCTGGGTTTTCGACCAGAGCTAGCAGACAGCCCAGCTTCATGGGCGGAGGAGGGACTGAGCGGTTCCATCGCAGTTTCCAAGGCAAAACCAGCTGGAGGATGTAGACGGTTGTCACGGCGTCCCCCAGAACGTTGCCTTTTGCTGGAGCGAACCATTATACCAGAACGAAGGTAGGTCTCTATAGGATTATGTGCAATATGACCACCAGGACAAAGACAGGTGAAGCCAAAGGTATGCTCAACAAGGCTATCGACTAACAATACCGAGTTATCGACCAAGACAAGCACGAAGATAACCAACATAAATAGAGTGCAGAAATTCAGAACAGGGGAAGAATTACCCTGGAAAGAAATGTCTGTGAGCTTGTGGCGATGCCCCGAAATTACTCCATCATCCACCGCTTCCATCAACCTTGCAGGATTGCCATGCCTCAGAGCACATAGCAGGGTGAAAAAGCCATGGATCGGCATGGTTATAACAGGAAGAATGTTGCATCAAATGATGCAGTGCATAAATGAAAATCCCCTTCCCAATATTGCCTTAATTACCATCCTGCCCTCGCATGAGTTAACATCCCGGGAGGCCACGCTGCTCTGCAGCTAGCAGTACTGGGTATTAACTGTTTGCATGGAGAGTTGTGCTAACGTAATTGCCACCTAGATCCGGGATATCTATGGACCAAAATTACTAACACACAAATAAATAATTTCTTTGAAATGAAAAATCTCAAGGACACATGCATCATTTTCCAATCCACCCTTCCAAATTTTATCATTGTTCTTTTGTTTAATTGGCAGGTTCACATACACCTGGTAAGAAAAAGACCAATAGAAGTTCTTATCGATACAGGAAAACGGGTTAATTGAATCAATGCAAATAATTTCTTTCCTTTTCCAACCATCGCTTCTTTCTACTAAAAAATAACTTCTTCATCAATAATGCTCTTAATTCCTCTTAACTATAAACTGTTCATTTTACATATAAGCACTAGTTGTTATTATTTCTTGTGAGAACTTTGTTAGACAATTTTTTTTTAATGAATAACAATGTAGCAATACCTTGCAACTATAAACTCCTCATTTTGCATAGAATCATCACTTGTTACTATTTTATATGTCAACTTTATTAGATAGGACAATTTTAATAAATAAATAACAATTTAGGATACCAAGGTTGCCATTTATGGGACATAGTGAAAATAAATATCAAAGTTGTGAAACCATCTTGTTTATTTAATTTTCCACTGGCTACAATTACTTCGGAACACCCAAAAATTTTAAATCATGTGGCATGAATTCGTTCCAAGGAATTAGTCCTGTGGTGATGAGGTATAAAACTCCATATTGGTACCATGTGGCACCCCATAACTTTATCACATGCCACCTATTTTCAGTCAAATCAACACACATAAATTTGTTACTATTTAAGGGCTAAGTCCTTTTACTCCAACGGTGAGGCTTAATTTTATGTTAAATCTATAAATTCTTATTTATTGGCTATGTTTAGTTCATGAAACCTGATAATTTTAAATCATGTGCAATGAAATTGTTCTCGGGAGTTGGTCCCACGATGATGCAGTTTCAAACTCCATGTTGGTATCATGTGGCACCCCATAATTCTACCACATGCCACCTATTTTTGGTTAAATCAACGTATATAATTTTTTTATTGTTTAAGGCCTAAGTAATTCTATTGTTGTAGTGGGACTTGAGTCTTTATTTCATGAAAAATTCTTGTCTATTGACCATTGTTAGTTCATGGAACCCAACACTTTTAATTGATTTTCCATGAATTCATGCCAAATAATTAGCCCTGTGTTGATGTGGTCTCAAACTCCATGTTGGTATCACATGACACCCCATAACTCTGCCACATGCTACTTGTTATCCAAAATTTTCTTGATTGCAAACAAAGGTGAATTCCCTAGATCTAGTGGTATGATCTAAAACATCAAAAGAAAAAAAGATTCAATTTTTCCTTAGAGAAATTAGAAAATGGGAGAGCATCCTACCTGGAATATGGAGTAAACCTTCCTCTACTCCTTCCTTGTCAACTCCAATCCTAGCTCCAAGTGTGATAATTAGAAACTACAAACATGATTGAAACAAGAAAAGCAACCACAACATCCATGTAGCATAATCTATAATGTCTATTCAATGAGTCAACATGGAATTCAAATACATGAGTGCAAACATGACACAACAAATATAGGAAAACAAGATAGTTTTTGTATTAACAAATATAAGAGATAGTTTACAACCATAAATAGAAGCTGACTTTGTAGATGTCTCCCCAAGTTGACTTGTCCTTCCCTGTCACAAAGAACACCTCAACATCAACCCTAATGCATGAGTATGGTGACTCCTTTAAGCTCAAAGCAGCATCGTGAGGGTATTATCAATCTCCAGAATCCAACCCAAACCTTATGGGAGGAAAAGAAATTATAGGATGAGTGTGGTAGTTTAGGATTTACCATTCTAGGTTTGAGATCTACATATAATGGAAGGATGAGCTTAAGGGATAAGAGATAGGGTCTCCAAGATGGGATCAGATAGGAATCTGAGATCTTTATCTGTGGTAAATAGTTAAAACTACATTGGAAGATTCTAGAAGAGGAAGCCTCAGAGATATTTATTATTTTCATGAATTTCTAGAATCAGCACACCTACAAAAGGGAGCAACTTTTTTTGACCAATGTTGCTGCTCAATTATGCAACATGCATTGAATGCAGGTGGGCACACATGCAATGTGAATTGGGGCTAAAAATAATGTTTTTGAGTAATTTTCCCTAAAAATTCAAACCTTTTGGGGAAGTGATTCTTAGGGCTTTGTGAAGTTATTATGACAAAATGTTCAAGGATTTTGATTGATCTATTTCATAGGCCTTTTGGGCTAATGTGACAAAATGGCCTATAAGACTACCTATTTATTGTCAAATCAACATATATGAATTTCATTTTCAAATTTCCACGTGTTACTCTTTTTCTGTTGACACACTAACATTGTATAGATGTTCTTGCACAAACATCGATTATGCATAGCACTTATGCACATGTACCACACAAAAATTCCCTTTTCACAATTTACATTGCATGATTTTCTCAATGTTATTAACTACTTTCATCCTACCTATTGTAATTATAAAGAAACAAATTGTTTATGTTTGCCCCATGGGACTTGTATGAAGGCATGCTTTTAAAGGTGAAAAACAAAATACATAATTTAGCTCCACATATGTCTTTGTTTCACTAGTTTAAGGTTCATATACATTTTTGTAGACAACACTTTACATAATGGTTTCACATAATTCATTCCTTAGGATGTGCTCATAATGCAATCTTTAAAATTTCCAACAACCATCGATTGAAAGAACTCACAAGGAGGGGATTTTTGTGATCTAGCACAAGCTTGTAACCTATGCTTGCACTGCATGTAAATATTCATGCATTTATAGAAATATATCATCAAGTAATTAACAAGAAATGAGAGACGAGAAAGTGTTATAATGTAAAACACAAAATTTGATGTCACATGATGCAAGTTTATTAAGTGTTCCTTGGACACGAGACAACGATTGTGTATGATAGTTGCTACAAAATTTGAGGTTGCACTGCACAAATTATGTAAGGGCATGTTTTTAAATAGTAAGACCAAAAGGTAGACTTACTCATATATATTCTTTTTTGGCAGTAGTCATTCGTGTGTAAGAACTATGCAGAGGAAAAAATGCATGCAATAGTGTGGAAGTGGCATCATGCAAGACAAAGATAAGAAGTGAAAATGGTAAATTTTCTTTAAATTCACAAATTAATTATTTCTAATAATTTATTAGGTTTTTTACTATGCTTTGCATTTACATTAAGTGTTTCTTCTGCACGTTTTAATTATAGTAAGCACAGATAATTGTTTCATAGCAGATGCTACAATTTATACAATGACTCCACTTTTGCATAACTCTTTAACAATTTTTCATAAAATAAATTTAATAATAAAATATGGCTCCATTTTGTATATTGTTGTAGCTAAGGTTTTGTTTTCCAAAGATATCCAAAAAAAAAGAAAAAATGAAAAAATGAGAATAAAAAACGGGATGAAGTCTTATGTCAAGGTTAGAACCAAATGTATTTCTATTATTATATGTTATAACCCTTTAGGGTTTGCTGCATACTCAAAAGTGAGTGGGCTTGTTGCAATTAAAACCAAGGATTAACCACCATGTAGTTTCAGCAATGGCTCATGCACCCTTTTTGAATAACCGCATCACATGTAATTGCACCTCACCAAATAACAAAAATGGTAAAAAATGGGAGGGGCAATGCAAGGGGGGATTGTGAATATTGACGATCAACCAAATAATGGCAATGATTAATTGCAACACCCCCAACCCATTTGTAAGAAATAAATAGATGGGAGGGGCCTAAAGCAGTAAATGGTTTTTCCAAACAACCTTCAATTTCAACACATGGTCTTCTACATCCGTGAAGCAAGCCTACCAAGTGAGCTTGAAAACCTCCTATCTCCACCACATCATCCTTCCACATCACCCCCCACATCAATTTCCCATCACGTCATCCGTGTATCACCCACACCCATTGGTTAATTGGTTTTCCCACTTGGAAAAGGTAGCTAAAAGGGTTTTTTCAATGGTTGTTCATTTCATTTTCTCATCATTTTGAAAGCTTAGAACTCTATAACCAGTGTCCAGGTTAGTCACTAGCCTGCACACCTTAGCTCCCCATCCATTCATGCTAGCAGCAAGTATTTAGACATTATTCTAAACCTCCAATATCAACATGATTAAATTAAATAACATCCCTAAGTCAGACCCAAGGTCTACAAACCACAAACGCTTTACTAATGAACCCTTAATGGAAACAGAGGATGAAATCCATGACTCCTTTTCTCACCTCGACTGTGAACAGTTTGGTATTGATAGCTTTGGTCCTTTTTTGAGCAAGGAGAATTATTTTATGGTTGTAGATTCTAGTCTATACTACATCATAACTCCAAGAACATAAAACTTCCCATAATTCATAACCTAGTTAGCCTATGCTGACATTGCCCAAAAAAATTATATTACTTCATCGAAGGGAGAGAGTGTCGTTGAGATTACTACTCAACTCATTCATAGATATTTATGCTTCCCTAATGTGTAGAACTCCTAGCCATTTATTGAAACCTGTTTAACTTTAAATCCTACTAAGCTTTCAGAGGAAAAAAAGAAGATTTGTCTAAAATGATTTTCCATCCAGGAACTCACATTCCACATGTAGCCCTATTTACTTATTTTCCCAAGATGTGTAGAAAATCCGAGCCATAATTTTATTGTTACTTGGTGACAGTGATACCAACAATGTTATAAGAATAGCTCTAGGATTCATGAGCCAAATGTTGTAGCCAGGTGTAAATTTAGATATACCATCATACCTAGCTCAATCTATCAATTTTCAGTTCAAGAATTTTCATTTGGCCAATTGTTTTAAACATCCTTCCATTATAGTCTATATGTTTATGTACACTCATATTAAGGAATTTGAATATCTGGGTCTAAGTATCTTTGATTCCAATAAGTAGATAAGGTCAGTAGTTGAGTGGACCAATTTATTTAAGAGAAATCTAAATAATGATGGATTCCCTTAGTTCTTGTCCACCTACATGGCCACTGCCTACACTATGTTGAATGGTGAACCACCCTTAAGAATTTTACCACAACAGTAGTAGTTACTAAAGCTTAGTAAGGACACTAGGGTGGGGGATTTGTACCTCTTTCAATATTTTACAGAGATAAGATTGTATGGGTGTGAAGTGCTTATCAGGAGCTCATGTCCAAGCCATGGAAAAGGCTAAAAAATTGGAAGTGTTCAAAAACACTTGCAACATGAATGGCTAGATAGGCCTCATTGATACAATTCTACTGTCATGAACGACACTCAAAACCGACTTCGCATGTGAAAGTTATGAAGGTTTGAAGTCTCCAATAACCTTCAAAAAAATGAGTTTGGGCCAGTTTGGATTTCAAATTTTGAAAAATTAAAAAAAGAATATTCAGAGGAATATTCCACAGAATATTCTCCAAAATATTTGTGGGAATATTCTATTTTGATGACCAATTGGGAGTTGACACATGGCCTGCTTGGAGGCTGCCACGTGGCCCCAAGTCTACAATGTTTATTTTGGCAAAATATTATGGAGCTCGCTGGAATTGACCCAGGGTCGGATGGCCACTAGCCGACAAGCTCGACCAGCCCACCAACTGATGACTCTTAACATTCAATGGGTGCAATTTATATTTCAAGTTTGTCAACATTAACTTTGGGGTGGAAAAGGGGCCAACCCATAACCATATGACCTGGCGCGAGAACCACATGCCAAGTCACTGACAATTACGGTTACGGTTATGGTTGTTGGTCACATGCGCATAGACCCCACCTGACATTTATCATCTAATTGGCAATTAAGTTGGTGGAGCGTGCAAAATCTGGCGGAGTTGGCCAAAATGGTGGATTTAACTGCAGTCCTTCCACATTTTTAGTGGAGTTTTTTAGGAGAAATTGGACTAAACTTATGGAGGTCATAATTTTTGATAGGGAGAACCATTTTGGATGATTTGTTTTTTGATTTCATATCTTCTCATCATTCTAGAGCCATTGAGATAGGTTCCAGAGGAATTAGAGGTGTTCTACAACCTATTTAGCTTCAGGGAATCTTGGAGAGCCATCAGGGCCACTGGGAAAATGGAGTTATCTGGAGTTGTACCTCACTGTTTGAGGTGAACCAAAAACCATTTTCTGCTATTTTCGACCTTCTGAACCTAATGGAAGAGGTTTCAGAACTATTTGAGGACTTCTGTAGCCATCAGGGCCCAATGAAGAAGGTACTATATTTGCTAATTTTTCACTGTTTAGTGAATATGGAAAGGAATTTTTGGCATTTTCATGTCTTCTAAATCTGTATTTGCATTCAGATTTGTCTGTTGAGGCACTTTTAAACTTGTATTGCATTTGAGAGCATTATAATACAAGAGGACAAGCTCATTTTGGGAGGCTTGATCGAGCAGACGTAGCCCAGGAGGGGTGAACTGCTCACCAAACATGTGTGTCATGTTATGTTGAAGTTATATTGCTGTGTATTTCTGGTTTAATATGTTAAACAACAAATTGAATTAACTTTCCTTCACACGTAAACTCATAAACAACTACCAAAAACACTTTGTTTAATCAGCAAGACATGGAAAACTTTGCACACATTTAATTTAATGGAATTGGATACCTTGCACACATTTTCAAGTACTTACATTTTCATATCAGATGGTATCAGAGCTCAGTTACTGTTTCTGTGAATCTGTGAGCAGTAATATAAACTATAGACAGAGTTTGAAGCAAGCTAGGAAGCCTTTGAAATGCTTTTGTTATAGAATTGTGAAGTAGATAAAAGCTCCTTCACTCAATCTCTGGTTTAGTTTGTATTTTGAGTATTAGTTTTGTGCAAAAGGTGTTAAAACAGTGTAAGAGATTGACTGTTTTATGGGTTGCAAAATGGTTGATTGTATGAGTTTGCGTGAGCTGAAAGGATGGTTGATGTTAGCTAAGTCTTGGAAATGGTTGAAGACTATTTTCCTTACCCCAAATTACCTCAAGATTATATTTGGAAAACAAACCCATTTGATTAGTGTTTGCTACAAAAGCTATTGGATTTTGTGTTCTATGGCTGCTTGAATAAGAGTGTAGCTATAAAGACATTTGGTTAAAGCCTGTCATTTGTCTGAAAACTTTGAGAACTTTTAGCTGGAAGTTCCTTTTGTTAATTGACCATTTACATAATGTCAACTTCTTCCACAAGTGAAGTTTCCTCCTTCACGAAATTCTTCAATGAGGACATGAAGAATGAGTTCATTAAGGTGAAGGACATGGTGCAGATTCTCATTGAGGATCAAAGAGAAAGTGTTAAGCTTCATGCATAATTGTTGGCTATGAGGGATGAGAAGGAAGCAATTCTCCAAAGACTGCATGACATGGAGAAACAAATCCTTCAAGCTCAAGAAGCTTTGTCCAATAAAATGCCCGATGAGGAGGTAGAGGATAAACATGTCACTTTTGGCGAGCCTTCAAGTTCAAACATTTTTTTGGACAAGCACATTGATGAAAGCCTAAAGAAGAAAGATGTCTCTTTCACCAGTTCATCATCTCTAGAAGACAAAAAGGATGGACATTCCATGCAGCAAAAGAGGTATAATTATTCACATGATCAATTTGATTATGTTTCAGCAAAGAATGATAATTTTTCTTATTCAACTGAAAGAAAATTTTGTTGCACATTTTGTGGTCGATTAAACCATGTTGCTTCAAGATGTTGGTTGAAAAAGAAAGCACACAGGAAGCAAAAGAGGCAAAGGAAACTTTCTAAGAAAGTGCTTAAGAGTTGCACATTTTGTCAAAAGGAGGGACATGATGTCTCTCATTGTTGGACCTTGCATCCAACAAGTCATCCAAAGCACATGCAGCTTCAGGACAAAAATATTGGTGCAAGTGGATCTATGGATTCCATTGTCGATGTGGAAATGAAAGATTCACATGAAGAACTACTATTACAACAGAAGATGCCATGGAGTTGGTTTGGTAGGAAGTGGATTAACTTCTTACTGCAATAAGTCATACTCATTTTGTACATGCAAATTTCAGATTGGTATGCATGTATTTCAGTTGAAAAGTTTGATGCAAGATTGCATGTGAAAGCAGTTTCAGTTGAAATTCCTTCAATTGAATTTTCCTGTTGTTGAAAAAGTTCACCATGCAGGTGTAAAAGATGGGTATGATGCTCACTTATATTATAGAAATGTCATTTCAGTTCAGCTCTTAGTCAACTACATGTTTTTTGGATGATATACCTATTGCTGGTATTTCGGAAGAAGAGTTGAAGTTGTACATGATACATAGACATGTGATTGTAAAGATGTAACTAGTTGATTACCGACTTGTGTCGATTGTGTTACACATGTTTGTCAACTTGTTTCGATTGTGGGCACACTTTTTACATTAATGGTTGTGTCAATTATATAGCACATTTCATTGTCAAATTGTTGTTGATGTTGTATGTTGCACAAGGTGCATTTGGTGTCGATTGGTGTAGAGAACGAAGTGTCGGCGCAAAACAGTGCAAGATTCCATGAGATGGAAAGGCATGCAAGCAAAGAGGGCACAAAGTTCAGCAAGTGTCATTGCTATTTTCAGAATGTCATATTTGTATGGCGAGAAAATTTGGTTAGGATTCGACACAAGTACAAGGCTCATTCAGCAGAATTCACCATGAGGAAAGTTGGCAAGTCAGAAAAATTTTTGGAGGCTACACAGAAGAGGATGATGTTGTTATTCTCTCATTTACTATTCAGTTTAGTTTCATCACTTCAGTGCGCTTTTGGGGTCCAAAAGCTTCTCATTTGGGAGGTGTGATTAGGAGCTCAAGTCCAAGCCATGTAAAAGGCTCGAAAATTGAAAGTGTTCAAAAAAATTTGCAACCTGAATGATTGGATAGGCCTCATCAATACGATCTTGCTTCCGTGAATGGCACTCAAAACCGACTTCACATGTGAAAGTTAGGAAGGTTTGAAGCCTCCAATAACCTTCAAAAAACTAAGTTTGGGCCAGTTTGGATTTCAAATTTTGAAAAAATTAAAAAAAGAAAATTCAGAGGAATATTCCCCAAAATATTCTTGGGAATATTTTGTTTTTATGACCAATTGGGTTTTAACACGTGGCTTGCCCGGAGGCCGACACGTGGCCCCAAGACTACAAAGCTTGTTTTGGCAAAATATTATGGAGCTCGTAGGGATCGACCCTAGTCGGATGGCTGCCAGCCCATAGGCCCGACCAGCCCACCTACACGATGACTCTTACCATTCAATGGGCGCAGTTTATATTTGAAGTTTGTCAAAGTTAAGTTTGGGGCGGGAAAGGGACCAGCCCCTAACCATATGACCTAGCATGAGAATCACAGGCCAAGTCCCGACAGTTACAGTTACGGTTATGGTTGTTGGTCACATGCATGTAGACCCCACCCAATAGTTACGGTATAACTAGTAGTTATGTTGGTGGAGCGCACCGAGTCTGGTGGAGTTGGCCAAAATGGCGGAGTTAATTGCAATCCTTTCACATTTAGTTGAGTTTTTTTAGGAGAAGTTGGACTAAACTTCTGGAGGTCATAACTTTTGATAGGGAGAACCATTTTGGACGATTTTTTTTTTGATTTTGTATCTTCTCATCATTCCAGAGCCATTGATATAGGCTCTAGAGGTAGTAGATGTGTTCTACAGCCTATTTAGCTTCAAAGAATCTTGGAGAGCCATTAGGGCCATTGGGAAAATGGAGTTATCTGGTGTTGTACCTCACTGTTTGAGGTGAACCAAAAACCATTTTCTACTATTTCGACCTTCTAAACCTAATGGAAGAAGTTTTAGAACTATTTGAGGATTTGTACAGTGTGAAAAGCTTTAGAGGAGTTCAAAGAGCCATAAGGGCCCAATGAAGAAGGCACTGTATTTGGTAATTTTTCATTGTTTAGTGAATATGGAAAGGCATTTTTAGCATTTTCATGTCTTCTGAATCTATATTTGTAGTCGGATTTGCCTATTGAGGCACTTTTAAACATGTATTGCATTTGAGATCATTATAAGACAAGAGAACAAGCTCATTTTAGGAGGCTTGATCCAGCAGACATAGCCCAGGAGGGGTGAACTGCTCACCAAACATCTGTGTCATGTTATGCTGAAGTTATCTTGCTATGTATTTTTGGTTTAATCTGTTAAAAACAAATTAAATTAACTTTCCTTCGCACATGAACTCATAAACAGCTACCAAAAACACTTTGTTTAATCAGCAAGACATGGAAAACTTTGCACACACTTAATTTAATGGAAATGGATACCATGCACACATTTTCAAGTACTTCTATTTTTAGATCAAGTGCAACCCTATAGATTACCCATTTTTCTACCCATGAGAATACTTTCTTTGGAGTTCATAAGACAAAGCCTACATATAGACTAGGTTAATTTCCTTCCCAGGCACAAAGGGTATCTATTCAAATTGGAAAATTTTGTGGTCCCATTCATAGTAAACTCAAGATAAGCTCTTACATAGGTTCATGAAATTATGGAGGAATACCATTTTGAATTGGGAGAAAGATGAAAGTATGACCCTCACCAATTCATTTCTAAGAGAAGAAAAAAAATATCAATTCAACACCATACTCCCATGAAAGTAGGATTAAACTTGAATGGAGGGAAAATAAATAAGTTTAGCCTATCACTTTAGAATTGGAAATTGAAACTCCTTTAGTTAAGGAAAAGTCATTGAAGAGGGATATTATTGAAACCATAGATGTATATATGGAATATGTGAAAGCTTTGAACAAGACCAAACACAACTTGAAGGAGAAGAGGAAGAAATGCAGGTAAAGATGACAACAAGTAGATATGGTCAACCTAGTTTCTAGATGAGTTTGGGAAACCCTAAGCTAATTTTTCCCTCTAGTACTATGGAGTTGACAGTGCCTACAACTAGAGGAATCTCCTCTATGATAGGTGTGAAATTAAAGGATTTCTAGGTAATTGAAGAGAAAAATATGAAGGTGACAGATGAGACGATGTCATAATTGGATATGTATGCATATTCTTCTTTGAAAACCAAACTTGTTTCAACCATGGACCTAGAAAGGAACCAATTGAGACTATCCTTGTTGCGCCCTACTATCCAATCACTCACTTAAAGGTATTATTTTAAGAATAGGTTTATCCCTTAAAACTATTGATATCTCGCTACATGATAAGATAAATATACACATGCAAGCTGGTGAGATGTTATACATTGATCTAAGTAAAGCTTCATTAAGAGTGACTACGATAGAGAAAATCTTAGTAAAGGCATCAAATATCTCTAAATAAGGGAAGGCAAATTTAGAAGGTCTATATTTAAAGAATGAAGTCTTTAAGGAGTCGATCATTAAGTTGGGTGTTGATCAAAATTACAGGGAATCCATAAAGGTTATGATATAAGGAACATAAATTGAGTTACAATCATTGAGGAAAAAATTGAAAAGGATTGTTACAGAGCATGTGTAGACTTCCGAGTTAGGTTTTGTGGAAAAAGTTAAGGAACAATTAATAAGCCAGTTGACTAACCGGAATAAGGAGATAATGGAAGTCAAAGAAAGGGTAAAGGAATTGGAGTAGACTATTACGAATCATGTGTGTAGAGTGGTTGTCTCTAGTGTGTTAGAAGATCCCTCAGAAAAAATAACAAAGGTAATGATTGAACTAATGATATCAGAGGTAGATATAAAAATCTCCAGGATAATATGACATTGTCTCAAGAAGAATTAAGTAATAAAGAGAAGTAATTAAAGTCTGTAAAGATACAAAATGAGAAAATTTTGAGAAATACAGGTCATCTAAAGAAGAAATAAAGGAGTAGAAGAGAAGAATGAAGGGATATATGTCCTTAATTGAAGCTCGGCCAATCATTTGGGATGATATAATTTAGTAGGTGCATTCAACTTGGGGATTCTTTCAGGTTGTTTATGAAGAAATGGTGTCTGCCACTAGCATCATAGAATCTATGGCCTCATTTAAGAAGGACATGCATAAATAAGCATAGAGAGTTAGGAATATCATTAAGTTCCTCACTGAAAAATCAACAACAAATTTGAAAAACCTACATATTTTTTATAGGGATACATTTATTTTGGATAGGAGTAAATCCATTAAGAAAAACCACCCATGCATTCAAATTGAGGGAAATTTGAAGATGGTTAGAAATTTTGTTGTTGCTTTTGATTCTAGGTTTAATTAGAGACAGAGAGTTGGATTACTAGGATGTTGGAGCATAAATAGAAACTTTCTACCTTGGGAAAATTATGAACATGAACAAATAGATACCAAATGTATAATGGACTCATCTTTGGATAATAATGTAGTTTTGAAGGGAAACATAGTGGTCAATTTCCCGTAGATAAACTTTTAGTTACTATGGTTGATGAAGACCTTTCTCGAATCAACACCAGATTACACTAGATTGTTAGATCTACATGTGGCTTTCCAGAAGATGACTCAATATCCACTTCAAGATAAAATTCTTTGGGATAGGTGTGAAATTATACTCCGTCAGGCTACATCATGTTAGAGCCTAAATCTGCCTTAGGCTGAAGGAAGGCAAAATTCAGGGTAACAACAAACCACACTCAGTCTGGTAGCTAGCCCTACCAGAACAGGAGAGGGCTCTCTCTGGGCCACACTCAGTAAAAATACACAATAAAGTCTGAGATGACTCAAAATGAAATATTGATTTTAGGCTAGGTAAATAAATATGGAAACAAGAGGAAATTTTTGATAAATTACTGAGTTTCTGGGATGTATGGGACCAACGAACAGCATGATCAGAGAATTTAACACAAAGGCACAGATTACTTCGTGAGGCAAGACAGGCAGAAAGTCTAGAAATTAAATTTGAAATAATGTGAAATTGAAAGATTGTTAGGAGGGTGAAAAGGGCATTAACACACGAATCCTTTTCGATAGAAGAAGAACATAGAATGTGAAACTTTCCCACAGGCAGAGCAATAAACATGAATTCTACCTTATCTTACTTAGAAAATTTCACTGGAAATGAATATGAATGCACTGCGAAACATAACGAAATACATATGAAATAGAAAGACAACACATTTGCTACACTCACACCACATGAATATCATGAACAAGAGCCGTTGCCTTTCATTAATTCTCTGTCAAAATATACAATGAAGAACTGAGTTTCTCTCCCACAGTCTCCCAGAAATTACAACCCACCCTTTGCAAATGGTTTTACATACAATAAATAGACTTTGCCATTGGGAAATGGAACAACCCAAAGTTGGGGAGCTTTTCAAATCATTACAAACTGGAAATGGAAAGCCAACCATTAGTGAAAGGTGTTGTGTTACAAAAATGACAAATTGCTTGGGTGACTGCTCGCCTTCCTTTGCCACTTGGATAGAAGCCACCCTTTAGTGAAAATACTTTTTAAACTTTTCCTTAGGTTTCGAGAAAAGTGTTTTGTAAATGAGCGGGCCCACTTGGAGAAAATCATGAATCGAAATGTCACGGAGTTGAAGTGATTTTGGCCTTCGGGTCTTTGTGCGCCGTGCCCAAAACTATATGCGCCGCGCCAACTTGGAGGTGATTTTTAGGTACCTGCTAGAGTCCACATTGTGCCCAAGTGTGCCTGTTAGAATTCCTTGCCTATCTGCTTTCCAACCCAAGTGGAATTTCTGAATTTGGTGCTCATTTGCCCCTCCAAAACTTCAATTTCCCAAGATTGCTTCCTGTATATCAAAATAGGGGCAAAGAGGTCATTTTTTGAGTGTTTTTGACCTCCTTGGGACTGAAAACTTGCCCAAACTTCTTGGCCATATACCAAAAGTCATGATTTTTCATGTTGAATCCAAAAATGCAAACCTTTCATGATTTGGAGCTCCCTATCATAAGCGCCGCGCCACTGAAAAACCCTGTTTTGTGCACAAAAATTTGTCAAATGACCAAAATTGTCCCAATGTTTTTGAAATTTGGGCTCGATATTCTCTATGAAGTGCTATGCTGGGCCACAGAGGCTTTAGACAAGATTCGGAGCTGATCTTGCTCTTTTTGCCTCTTTTTTCTTTTTGTCGCTCTCCTCAATTTCGCCTTCAAACTCCTTATCCAAGCCTTTGAACTCATGTTCCATGCCCTGTAGTGATAAACCATCCACCTCAATAATGTCTTGTCCTTTTCGGCCTTCTCTAGCAGTCTCTCAAGGTGGATGTTGATCCGCTCGAGCCAAGACTCTCGGTCATTGTTAATCTCTTGCTCTAATGGAGTGAGCTCAATCCTCCTACGTTGGGCAGATTGGCAATTCTTGTGGATGTTTTGCAACTCCATGATCTCATGCTGGTCTTTGAGCTATTTGTTCCTCTACTCCAAATACCTGATAATCCACTTAGCCCTCTCCAAATTGAGAGACAAGGCTTAGATCTCCATTTGCTGCTCCTGGATGGTCCTCCTAAGTTTGGCACTCTCCACATCTGTATCATCATCATGAATGAGGATGAAGTTGGCCTCTCGTTCACTTGATGGCCCCTCGTCATGCATGGGCTTCTTACCCTTGTCCTGTACCTGTGTTGTCGATGTCGGAAGTAAGGCCCCTTCCACCCCGGGTGGAGATAACACTCGCTTTGCTGCTGCAAACAAATGCCTACTGCCTCTCTGATAGGTGATGAATACTGGCATAGTAGTGGTCTCATGGTGCTCATACTAATGAGAAGGACCACCTATCTCATGTTCAACCTCTGATAATACCGTGAAATGCTGAAAGAGGTCACAGAGATGAAACATCCCAAGTAATGCCCTGTAATCCCAGCTGATGAACACCAAAATCTTAATAAGAGCAAAATGATAAACACTGTTAAGTTGTTGTTGAGGGGTTTTGTGCTGCATGAAGGTGTTCATCCTCTCTATGTTCCTACAAATGAAATATGGGATGTTCATCATCCGTACCCTGGTAAAATGCATGAGCAACCTGATGTGATGAGCATATAGACGAGAGAACCTCCCCTCACAGCTAAAATATTTCATGATCAATTTCATCAGTGGAGCATATTCATCTTTCAAATATCGGAATGGAAAGACTCTTTTGCGTTGCCTCAAGAAACTGGCCTTAATGTATGGCTCATAATGTTGTCGATCAACCTTCTGTTTCTTGTGCCATGGTTCTCCTACGTTCCGTATGCCGGTTGCTAATGAGACATTTTTAGGTGTCAGTGTGAAGGTGACACCGGCTAAGATAGAGTGATCTCCATGCAAGTGAAGCACAAAAAGACGGGCAAACTCATGATTAACTCAGACACTAGCCACCTTTTGACAAAACTCAAAACATGACAGATGTTGGAAACATGACATAGTAAGAGGGCAGGCCTGCAATTTTGTAAGGGTGGTTGGTTCATCCCTAACATGTTTGCCACTTTTATGATGTCTCCAGGGAGCTTGTTCTTCCGAAGATGAATCACTTTGGGTTTCCATTTCATACTCCGATGAATGCTCAGATGCCATGACTGTTGTGTATGGACTGTGCTTGGACTGCCCTTTGATGATGTATGAAACTATGTGTTGTTATGAACTCTGCCACCAAGGGGAACAATGCAAAAGGGAGTGTTAGGAAGGGGAATAATATGATGGGATTAGGGTTTATGGGGGGAAATTTTGTTTAGGGACATGTAGGAGGGTTTGGGGATTTTATAAGGTAGGATTTTGGGGTTTTATATTTGACAAATGAGTGGAAGGGATAGGGAATAGGGGTTTAATAATGTTTTAGGGCAGGGAAAATAGGGAAAAATGGGATAGGGGGGAAGGGAACAATGAAAAGAAGGGGAAAAATGAGAGGTGAAAGGGAGGAAGAACCTTGGCATCAACACAACAAATTTGCCACCCTAAGAGAAATGGTTTTGATGATTTCAAGTGGTAGAGTTTAGGAGTTTTTATTGCAACTATAAACGGCCATAAACCATCATCATATTCACAAAATTGTATGAGCAACTGAGATGTTGACCCTACCTGGCAATTTCAAGGGTTTCAAGGCGATTTGTTGCAAATTTGGAGCCAAACCGAGCCTTTGTGGGTTTGCGCCGCGCCCCTCTGCCTGTGCACCGCGTCGTTTGTGTGCACCGCACCCGTGTTAATTTAACACTGCGTGGTAGCGCCTAGTGCGCCGCGCTCCCTCTGTGCACCGCGCCCCTCTGCCTGTGCGCTGCGCCTATGAAAACACCTCCAACCTCACTCAAAACGCGTGCTTGCATTCTCAATCACTTTGAAATGCTTTCTCTCTATCCTTGGTGTGCAAAATGACATTGTTCCTTGTGGAAATTCTATATAAAAACATTTGGAGTCATGGGTTTGATTTTTGTTTCTTCAAAACCCACTTTGGTAATGTTTAGTTTTGGCACTTTTTCCTAATTTAATTCAACTATGTATTTCACTTTTCCCTTTGAATTTTTAGCTAAAATGATGAAATTTTTGGCACTTTTTGCAGGGGTTTCTGACATGGCATTTGGCCAAGGAAACCATGACTGTGCCTGAAGAGATCAACTGGAAACGTTTTTTAAAATTATCACAAATGACACACTGTTTGACTTTTCTTCAAAACAGAGTTTTGAAGAACAGTCGTAATCTGTCAACATGACGATGAAAATCTTTAAATCATAAATTTGTAAGGGCCTCCCTCTGGCCTGCATGGCTTTATTGGATATGTTTGAAGACCAATTTATCTGATCCCTCGACCTAATGGCTGAAGATGACTCTTGTCCATAAAAAGAGCAAACATTGACTGTCATGGACTTTACTGAACATTGATGAAAAGACCTAAGCCAACAGGTGCCAGACATGAGGGGAAATGACCGACAAGACCTTTCCATCAGATTATGGCATGTCCCTAGCCAAATGCAGCTAAGTGAATGGAGCGAGACACCTAAAAATGAAATGCAGAAAGAGTTTTGATCTCTGACGAAGGACTAACAAGACCGAGTCTAACACAACAGAAACTCAGGAACCATGTGATAAATGCCAAGGTAGAGTTACACTACCCATATGAATATCCAAAAGAAGATAGTTCTTTATTTGTAATAATGTATAAGGTTTTAGATAAGAGATAGTTAGATTAGTTAGAAAGTTGTATAACCTTGATGGTGACATGAAACATTTTGTAAAAAGTAATCTCTCTTTAAAAGAGATGAAAGAATCAATAAGACTCTAGAGTTTAAATGGTTTGAAAACTTGTCCTCATAGACTATTTCTTAGCATTTTTGTGTAATATTCAAGGCCCCTTTTAGGAGATTACTGAATATTCAAGTGATTCAAAATGTTTGATGGTTACAATATGTGTTTCCTTTCTCTTTTATCCGCACTGTGTTATTCTTCTTTAGAAATTCGTGTAATGAAGTTGCTAGCTTATTTTTGCAATTTCTTTTATCAATGTTGTGATAACAGAAAAATATACGTGCAAAATTTTACATAAGAAGCCTTAATGAAGAAATCCACAATTTAATCATTTAATTCTCCTTCTTTCCATGTTTTATTCAAATATTGGTGCATAGGATTCTATTTACCCTTATTTAAAACTTATATTCTCTACCATTCTTCTTACCATACGATAATGCCATTAAGGACTGTAACCATCGATATTCATGCTAGTTGAAGTTATTTGTCAATTCTCATGGATTTAAATCGAATCACACCTAAAGGGATTTTCTCTAAGAAAATATAACAATCAAAATGTATAAATATTTGTTCAACTTGTATGGATGTCCTAGGAACTAACCTCCTTTCAGCCTAGGGGTTGTCTCTAGGGATACACCATCTTTTGGCATCATTGTTGGGGAATAAATTTGAATATTTTACCTTGGATATATTTCTAAATATTTTTTTCAATGGTGAGAAAATAAAGTGTGGGCTGATATCACTCACAAGAGGGAGTTAATGACTAATAATCCTAGTTTTTTGAAGACCTCAAAGTTGTTTTGATACCTCCAAGCAAAATACCCTAGTTGTATATGATCTAGATAAGATTGTTTCGAAGGGAATTTGGAGAGAAAGTCTCCCAAAATCCCTAGTCATACCATATGTGCTCCTAAGGCTTCAACTTCTAGTTCTAAAAAGGATAAAATAAATATCCTTGAAATTTCCCCAAAGACTACAGATTTTTTAGAAGGATATTTTCGTCCCAATTTTAATTTTTTAGAGTCCAAATTAGAATGGAAATCTTTTTTATCAGGTTCTTTCTATTTCTATGTTTTCCCATAAGTTGAAGATATTAAAGACATTATTACACTAGCCACATCTCAGGTTCCTATAGTCATCCTATAGTCATCCCATAGCCATTTCCAACAAATACAATTCCTCCTACTTCCTCTGCATAAAAAAAAAAGAAAATCCTCCTTCAAAACATGGAAATCCAGGGTTTTTTTCTTAAAATATATGCCCTTCTGAATCTGCCACAACCAATGAATACCATGCTACAAGATTATTTGAAGTTGTTACATCGTTTCACTGGAGATGATGAAATAAATTCTCAAAAGAATATGGAAACGTTTTATGCATTACTGAGAATATTAATGTTGAGTATCTCGATGTGGTCATGATGTTGTTTGTACATTATTTAGTTGGGGAAGCAAGAAAATGGTTTAAAACCCTACCTGCTAATTCAATCAATAGATGGGATGAATTAGAAAATGTTTTTATGCAAAGATAGGGAGAGAAGAAAGGTAATTGGTATTTCTTAATAGATTTTAATGCAATAAAGAAAAGGGTTAATGAAGTTGTTGATAAATTTATAAAAAGATTTAATAAACTTTACAATTTTCTACCAACAGAAATCAATCCTCCACTAGTAGCTGCAAAGGGAGTATTTGCAGGGGCTTTTGATTCTTATTTTGGCTTTACTTTGGGGAAAACAAAATCAACTACCCTTGATAAAATTCAAAATGTTGCTTTGGAGGTGGAATAAAATGTAGAAAAAATTGGGAAGCTAAAAACAAAAAAAAAAAACATGTTGATAGAAGAAAAGGGAAAGAAGTTGGTCGTTCAGGGAAACAAAAGGACATGCAAGATCATAACTTGGATGAAATCACTAAAGTTATCATAAATATTTCTAATAGGTTGTTGAACTTAGAACTAGAAAATAAAAACCCTCCAAGAAAAATCCAACAAGGCCCAAACATGAATTTCAATCCCTAATTTAGGAGGCCTCATCTACAGATTTTATAGAGGTAGAGGAAAGATCAACAAGATGAAGTTCAACCAACTTTGTAAATAGAGGATGAACAGGAGGGAAATTTGGAAGAAGCACTAAAGTTTTAGGAGGATTATTATTTTACATTGGCAAAAGAATAAGAATAATTAGAAGCACAGGAAGAAGGTGTGAATCTGGATGCCCCTTTACATGAAGAATAAATTGATGGTTATAGTAAGAAGTTTTTATATATTATGATTGATGAATTAAATAAAATATATGATATGAGAACTAGGAAAAGGTCCAGAACTTAGCACCAAAAGTATGATAAAATCTAGCAAAGTACACAAAGAAAAAATGATAAGGGAAAGGAGCCAATCTAGATGATTCCATTATCCCAAGGAGAATCATCACAGTCTCAACAAGTCAATTTGTTCAACAAATCAAGCTAAGTAGCATATGCAGTCAAAGTAAGCAAACTTGGAGAATAAGGAGGCATATGAACAAATAAAAGTGGAAAAAAGCATATACTTTCAATGTTGAAAATGAGTTATTGTTTCGTGATCTCGTGTCCAAATGAGATCACTAGAAAACAAAAAGAAAGACCAATAGAGATATAATAGTGTCCCAACCCAAATTATCAAACATCCATCTACCTTGTTAGTACTTGATCGTTAGATCAAAATATTATAGAAACAACTATAAAGCATGTTAAATACAAATAGATATAGGGAAGGAACATATGTTTCTATTAATCACAAAAAATCAAATTACAACCATATACCTTCACCTCAAACATTCCTCTCCACAATCCAGCATAGTCTCCCCACCATAACAAGGAAATCAACATGAAGAGGAATACTCAAGAAACAAGAACCTCAAAACCTCTCTCTCCAGCAGCAAGATAGCAACATAGACTCAATATATCTATCTGATTGTTAGAGCCTTGAAATTCATTGTGACAACATGGGGGATAACCACTCGATCCGAACCTTAGAAGTAGCTCCTTTTTCGTTTGGTGTAGTGGCTCCGACTGGGGATAATGGGACTAGTTTCCCAAAAAGGATTGATTTCATAATGATGTTGGAGTGATATAAGATATAACAAAGAATGTTTTAACTAAAATTTATCTAATATAAATAATAAACACATGCATCTACCTTATTCAACATTATCTTACTATAAATATACCCGGGAATAATATGCAATCTAGAAACATGTCTCAAAGCATCTGGTAATGAATAATATTCAACTGCTAAAAGAAGTTAAATTGTAAATGATAATTTTTTTGGCTAGATACTTACACAAACCAATTGAGAAAAATGTATCACATATAATAATTGTGCATGTATTCAATAAGGAATTAGAGATGAAACATCATACAAAAGTGTAACAATGTAGAACTATAACTCAAATTTCCTACATAACACAATATAAGAAAAAGTATTGCTAATGCATAAATAAAACATGATCATAAGATAAAAGTACCATATATGAAAGGTCCTACTCATGGGCTCAACAATATTGATCCACTTTCATTCAATCAAATACACTCTAAGAGTATAGAAGTGTAATTTCAATAGAGTATGCTTCGATATTCAAGAAAATTAGATCATGTTCCAATAATTTCATCAAAACCTTCACAAAAATACAGAACTGCAATGTCTTGCAAAGTGTTTTTCATAAAATCTTGGACCCCTCTCTAAATGCATGAGAGGGGTTTAAATACTATAATACATGTTTCAAAAATAGATTATTACAAAAGAAGCTGAGGAAGTTTCAAACAACCTTCCTTAGAGTAAGAAAAACTAAACTAATAACAAGTTTCTTTCAACTTGAATTATCTTAGTCGGCCACTTGATCCTTGAGATTGCAAATATCAATCATTGGTTTGACTTGGGGTGGTTGGATGATTGTAGTTTTAGCTGTCTTGTGAATATGGAATTTGATAGAGCTTGCATAGTTTTTTGTGTAAAGCTAGTTGAGCATCGCAGAGTCATCCATTGGCCATGTGTTTTTACCAAATACTGCCAATATGTCTCCCAAACAAGTTTTGTCAGTTGTTCAATTTCTTCCTCTTTGGTTTGAGTTGTTTCTTTCCACTTTTGTTCGAGTTGTTTGATATCTGGGAGAGCCCCTGGTATGCATTCTTTGACAAGGTTGGCACTATGAAGGTTTTCACTAACGGCCTCAATTATGTTGTTTGTTGTACCTGCTGTTGTTGTTGTGCCCCTTTCTGCCTACTTTAACTATGTATCCCAATCTGCAAATAGAATGTCTTTATGGGAATCTTCTATCTTTTGTACAACAACCTTTCTTCCCTCATCATATTCCTGCCATGCAATAAATTAAGAATTTTTTTTTATGGATTTCTTCATATTCAAATATTATATCAATCACTTGATTTGTCAATTTATTCCTTGTTTCATAGTTAGGGATTGATTTGTGAGATTTTTCGGCAGAACATCTCTCATTGCTATGTCAATAGGGAATTTAGTGTGGTTGTCTCTTTTATGAACTCATCTATCTAAGGGTTATCTTTGAATCTGTTTACCATGGCCTAAATTTGGCAAATCTGTGAGTCTTTCTCTAACATGCTTGCCTGGTGTTGTAACCTCATTTGCTCAAATTCCCGCTGAAGTTGAGCTACCTGATGTTATGCTTGTTGATTGGTACTTTGTTTCTCCTGTTCCAATTGATGTTCAAGCAGATGAATTATCTATTCTTTTTTCTTTTAGCATTAGTTGGACTTCTATTTCTTTATCAATGGTCACTGTGGCATAGGTGGCTGCAAATTGTGACAACCTCGTAAGTTTCTCAGATGGGTCAACAAGAGTGTCTTTCTATACAAGTTCCATTGACTCATTATCAAGAGTTGCAACATCCGTGGTGTCTAACTTCCTCTTCTTTATTTCTCTTTTTACCACAGGCTTATGTTTTGGGCTGTAGAATATGTCGAGCAGAGGTATCTCTTCTATTTTTGAGACAATTTCAGAAGTGGGAAAAGCAGGAATGAGCTCAATATCTTGAGTGTTTGTGGCCTCTTTCTCTGTTGTCTCTGCATTTGATCCCTGTTGAGGTTGTTTGGGGGTTTGAAACCCATCTGTCTCCTCAAGACTTGTTCCTGTTTGGAGCTTCAGATTGAATTCCTCCCATTCCTTGTCTAGGTCAATGACTAGAATATTCCTTGTTTGAGCTTATGTGGAGCTGACCTCTGTATGCTTGTTGGCCAAGGCCTGCTTGGTCGTTTCTTCAGTATTTCCTTGTTTATCTTTGTTAGAACCTTTATTTGGACTTCCTTCTCCATTATGAGATTGTTCCTCTGAATGTTCCGACTCCTGAGTTGATTTTTCTTGCGTTTCTTCATCAAAAGTTTCCTTAGAAATTCCCTTCAGGCTCACACTAGGAGTAGGTTCTCCTATTTGTTCAATTTGTAATAGGTCCAATGGAATATTTAACAATATTTTATTCCTATATACATGAAAATAATTGATATCATCTAGGCTTAACTGTAGGGATGCTAAATGTAGGACCTGTGCAAATGATTCAAATCCTTGAAAGAGGTCTTCAAATGGATCCTCTTCATGAGTAAATTATTTGATTTTAACCATGGTGCTGAAGTCTTTAGCAACTTGATTAGGGTCATATTGTTGCCCTAAAATCGTGGCTAATTTTAGAGATGTAATATTCTCTGTTTCTTCACCCGCGTGCCCATAATCAGGCAATGCAAAAGTGCCACACTACATCAGAAAGGTTGGCCAAATAAGCTTTTCATTTCCTTCAGAACTCTGGTTAAACCATCCCCTACTATCTGGTAAGCTATCTCTCTTGCCAGTAGTTTGTCTGCAACATAATATGGGAGGACATGTGGAGCTAAAATGCTCCCAAAAACCTTGATATAAGTGAATGTTTCTTCACCAAACCATCTTGCAAGTGGAAAGATAATATTTGCCTCTTCAGAAAGCCTGGGGTTCGTTTGATCAAAAATGGTTTTATAAATGGGCAACATAATACCATGGAAGATTTTGTAAAAATGGGAACCGAATTGGGATTCCCACAAGATTTTATGATAGACATGGATGGGGAATGGGTTCTATATAGTCCACTTCCAACCCATGTTTGGAAATTAAGAGCAAAAAAAATGGCGTCCATCACCTAAGCGCTCATATAAAAATGGGGAATAGTTCTTGAAGAGATATTTCTCTTTTGCCTATATTCCCTAATAGCCATAGCTAAATTGTTTGATAAAATATGACTCCAATTCATAATCATTGTGTTAAGCATTGCATTAATCAATGGAAGCCACTCCATATAAAATTTGGTACTATTAGCCTTCCCAAATAATCTACACACCATCACAGCTACGAAATTATTTGGAGCCGAGAGGGATGAAATTGGGTATATACGGGATTTCTCCCGTTTGAATTTGCCTAAGCCTGACCTCCAGTTATGTGTAGCGTCTAATGGATCCTCATTCTCATTGGAAAAATGTTCAAGGAAATATTTATCATAGAGCTTTCAAGGCTCTGGTAGATGGTACATCTCACGCAAATTTCCTGCCTTGAAAGACCCCATGACCTCATGTCTTGCATTTTTGAATGTTCTATTTGAAATATTCACATTATCAACCATCCATTTCACCATATCTATGTTTGGTAATATCTTGTGCCTTGCAGCTATTCTATGTAAAAATGGACATGCTGCCTCAAAGTAGGAAGCATTAGATGATTCTTCAGCGTAAGGTGTTGCCTTAGTTTCTAGTGGTCTCAGTTTCTCTTCCTCCAATAACTTATACATGGTTTCCCACTATGGTTCCTCCATCTTTGTTGGAGGTGGTATCAGAGAAGAGTGTGGTCATGTCTGATTTCTCGGATGCAGTAGTTTTTCCTTTCTTCATCATCTTTTCAAGTGTTCTTTCCTTTAGAGATTCCCTGAAATTGAGCAATTGAGATTAACGGATAAACACATAGAGTGAAAATGACAGTGAAAATGAAATGATGCAACTAATTATGAAAGATGACAAGGAAGATACTTTTATTCAAAAATGCGGATGAGAGATTTCAAATCATGTTGAGCCATGTTAAATATAAATTCCACTAAAAATCATTAAATACACACTAAGGTATTTTCATTATTTCCTTTATTATTCATTTAAACCATCACATCGCAAATGTGTAAGAAATACTTCAAATTGATGAGTTAAAGCGCGCGATGTCAGTTATGTGATTGTGATAAAAAATATCACAAATCGCGACATCGAAATATTGGTTTATGAGTTATTTCGAAGTTATTGAGTATTTTCTAACATGAGATGTGAGTGGCCTACCTTTTATCCTCTTGAGTGAATTTCGTTTGAATGAATAATTATTGCATAAAGTGGCTTTTTAGTGTCCGTCGAATGTGATCTAAGTTATAACAATTTTTGCATACTTGTATCAGGTCCGGATCATATCACATTTTGCAACTTTTCATGGTTCACAAGTTTGCCTTTTGTGTAAAAGCCACGATGCGATGAATGTTTGGCTTGTCATGTCGCAATATCGAAAATCGTGTTTTATGATGGTTAGCTTGTTTTGTGTTTTATAAATGTCACTATGGGGTTGCGATAGGTACTTTTATTTTGGAAGAAATTATTTAAGCATTAGTTTTAATGAAAAGTTTAATGATACCATAAGTCTATTATGGTGGTTCCTCTTATCACAATTGACAGATTCTGATTGTTAATTAACCTTTGATACACAAGGTTCAATGATATGCGATAAAGAGAGAATAGACAGTCACAAAAGGATTTTGGCTCGATATCTTATGTGCTAAGTTTTTTGGAGAATTTTTTTTAAAGGGTCCCCATTTATCAATAGAATATTAACTATTAAATGAATAAATGTGGGGGTTGTTGAATACTATAACAATTGGCGATTCACTGGAAGAACTAGTTATCTCAGATTATTTTGAAACTTCTAAAACTTCCAAAATAAATATAGTTCATAAAATAGGAATTACATGAGATTTAATATAAGTAACATTTCTTTGAATAAGAAAACAAACTCATCTAGTTATTATTCACTTGATACCATCTTCAAAATGAAAATTCATTTGTCTATATCAGTATTTACTTGGTTTAAAGATAAAGTAGGGGGCTCTTGCAGATTAGCTTTTAGATGTACTTATTTGTCACAGGTAGAGCCTTGCTGCCAGTAAGTGTCCACAGCCTCAACAAGGTTACCTTTTAATCATCAATGATTCAGTATCCTATCCAGATAAAAGTGCAATTTTTAGAGATAAATTCAGACTCATATACTTATTCTCTTCTCTTTCCTTTTAAACAATTTATTTTTCTTCTAATTTTTTTTCTTTTTTCTACTTAAAAGTCATTGTCTTGGTTTGGTGGCCAAATAGTGACAATGCCATTCACTGGTTGAAATTCAGCTGAACAAACTGGCTTGTGATGAGACCTCTTGTCTTTTGATTAAAATAATCTCAAGCCATTACCATTTTTTGGTATGCAGTATTGGTACTGCCAGCCTATTATTTGCTTATGAACATGATAAGCTGTCTTTAAATGAGACCTATTATATTTTAATTTTTAGTATATTTTAGAATTACACTCTAAAAAGAGAAAAGTTTACTAGATGGGGAGAATCACTGACTCCTTGAGAGTTTCTGGATGACAATTATAGAGTTAAAGGTGCTTATCTGCAAAGAGTCTTTACTTTGTCACATATATTTTTCTTGACTGATAATAAAACAAGGTCTCTTTATAAAGTTGGGGTTTCGCAAAAAATAAATAATATTGGTGGAAACAAGTAGATTTTAGAGACAAAGTACTTAGCTTATTTTAAATTTCATAATTATTTCCTTAGGAATCTCTACTTATACAAGTGAAAAATCAAAATATTTGAAGAGATTTTTTATTGTAAGGCCAAAAGTAAATACTATTTAACTTTTATTTTTCTAGTAAAAGTAAAGGTGATAGTGTACAAGGGATAGAAGAGGTTATCTTCTATGAAAAATATTTCTTCAAAGTATGCCCATCCATAGGTAGAGAATCTCTCTTGCCTGTAAAATCTTCCAATAGAAACACTGATGGGTCAACTTGTCCTGTAATTTGAAATGGGCCAAGCCAAATTATTTGGAATTTGGTATGCTTAACTTTTTCCTCATGTGATTTATCCCACTTCAATACAAGGTCTCCAACTTGAAAAGATTTAGGACTTATAGAATTTGCATCAAAGGAAGATTTGACTAACTGTTAATAATGTGCATGTATGATTTTGGCTTTCTTTCTTTTTTCTTCGAGTTTCAGGATTTGTGATTTCCTTAATTGCATAGAAGAGGAAGGAATTTCTTCAATAAATTTAACTAAGGCTAGAGAGGTGTTATAGACATATTTGGGCATTGCAACCCCAATATTATATGTCGATAAACTAGGGTTATTTAACCCCTAAAAGTTTTGTTTCATACCCTAAAGGATCATGGTAAATTGATTACATCATTCCCTAAAAGTTCCACCTGAAAAACCATCCAGAACTGGCCAAAACAGGACCATACTGACTGCTCCACTGTTAGGGTGTGATGCATACTGACTCCTACACTAGCCAGGTGCGATGCATACTGATGAGGCCTTTTGTAGGGTGCAATGAGCGAGGATGGACAAATGTCCGAGACAGTTTGCTAAGTGGATGCCCATGGAATCTTCTAGAAACTTCTCCTATGACACTTGCCTCTCTGAATTCACCCAGGGATGACTAAGAGATCCAAGAAATCTCCAAGTGGAACCAAAAACAACAAGTGGAATGACGCTAATTAAAAACCTAGAGATGACTCACACCCTTGCACACATCTATAAATGGATCCCTCATCTGAGAGATCTAAAGGCTGGAATTTTGTAATTTGTAAGGAAGTGTTGATAGTTTGTGATTGAGAAAGAGCACTGTATTGTTGGTATGATCTTGCTTTTTATGAGGTGAAGAGAGCTTTGATGTTGGGAGGATGATGCTGGATCAGACAGCTGGGTTGTAATTCTCCCTTTTATTTAATAAAGTTCTTTGAGTTTTCTTCCATACAATTGTGCAATTGTGAATGTTATTATTTGTGAATGTCATTGTATGTTCATTGTATTTCTCATTCTACAATGCTTATGATATAATAGATCAAGATTCTTTGACAGTGTTTTGTTACTGTGTTTCTACAGGGATTCTCTAAGTGGGATAAGTAGGAGAGGAGTTGCAATCTCTGTCAAGGGGGAGAGAGATCAACCAAGGAGTTAAGCGGAAGATCCAGGTTGGTTCCTTTGCCTCTCTCTTATTTATCATACATAGAATAAATCCCAAACTACTTTGATTGTTTGTTTCTAGGATAGTTGTCAATCCTAGAGGGCTAGTCGATCGAAAAGACACTAGTTTTCCTGGAAATAAGAGGGAATAACTACATTTGTATGAAGGACAACTTATTTCCCATAGACCATATTAAAAGGAGAAGTGCATATTGAGGCATTTTGTGTTATCTGATCTGCCAATAGAGAAAATGTTAAAGATTTATTCTAGTTTCTTTGACTCTGATCAATAGTTCGTTTGATGATCCTTATGATATTTTTATTTGTTTATTTAGCTAAATCATTTCCTTAAGGAGAATAGTTAGTAGAATATTTAATTTTAAAACCTCTTTTGATAGAAAATTTTGTCATATAATTTCTTGTGAAATAGGATGCATTTTCAAACATGAGGGTAGTTGGTAGACCAAATATGGTAATAATAAACTGATCAATAAATTCAATAACCTTTTCCGAATTGGCTACCTTTAGTGGAATTGCTTCCACCCACTTAGTGAAGTAATCAATTGTTGTAAGGATATATTTATGTTGCTTTGAAGAGTGAGGAACAATCTCACCTATTTTGTCGAGTCCCCATTTCTCAAATGGTTGTTCAATGTTGACCAGTTGTAATGGAAATGTAGGTTTCCTTTGTCTTCCAGCAATTGTTTGACAAATTTTTCACTTCCTTACGTATTTGTGTGCATCTTTGAATAAAGTTGGCCAATATTAGCCAGCATGCAAGATTTTATGTTATGTTGTGTCTCCTCCAAAATGTCCACTAGCTAGTCCATCATGGAGTTCTTGCAAAACTTTTTCTGCCTCAGATTTTTCAAGGCACCTAAGTAAAATAGAATCATGATTCTTCCTGAAAAAGCCATCATTGATGATTTAATATTGCTTAGATTTTAATTTCAAATCCCTTTTTCTTTTGTAACTGAGCTGCATAGGGGCATATCCATTTTTCAAATAAAAGATGACATCAACATATTTAGAGTATCATTGAGGCTTACCTCACATATTTGTATATCATCACCTTAATCTTCTAGTGCTAGTAAGTTGGATGCTGCAGCTAACATTCTGCAAAAACTTTGACCTATAACAATTTTAGCTGGTCTAATTTCAATGTCATATTTTTGCAGTGTTGTCACCCATTTTTCTTTTTTTTTCACCTAATTCTCTTTGCATTAGTAAATTTCTCACATATGAGAATGGAACTATTACTTTAGTGTGAGTTTTAAGAAGAAAATGTGTGAAATGTTTTATTCATTTGAAAACAGCAAAAGCCTTCTTTTCAACATCTGAGTAATTCAATTCAGCACCTTGCAGATTGGAGTTAAAGAAAGAAATCAGTGCTTCAACTTTCTCATCGTCAAAACAGCTGCATATGATGTTTTAGAAGAAAAATTATATAAAATAAAATGATTAGAAAAATTTGAAGTTACTAAAGAGGGAGAATTTATAATTTCTTGTTTGATAAGATTGAAAGCTTCAAGCTCAGTATGTCCCCATTTAAAAACATAATTTTTCTTGATCATAGATTGGAGGGGTAAAAGAATTCATGAAAAGTTAGGGACAAATATTTTGACAAAATTTATCTTACCTAGGAAAGATTGCATGGATTTTTTGTTTTGAGGAAAAGAGATTTCAGAAATTTATCTTATCCTATCAGGATCTATCTGAATTCAATATTTAGATATAATAAATCCAAGAAGCTTACCCTCACTTAAATAAAAGAAAGATTTCTTTTTATTTAGAGAAATTCCATATCTCTTACAACGTTCAAAGATTTGTCTTAAGTCCTTTAAATGATTACTGCACTTTTTTGAATATACAGTGATATCATCTAAATAAATGAGCACTGTTTTATTCACCAAACTTTTGAAGGCTATATCCATGACACTCTGAAATGTTGCACCAACATTAATTAATCCAAATGGCATCTTTTCATAAGTGTATGTTCCCCATCTGGTTCTAAATGTGGTCTTTAGTCGATCATCTGAATGCACGAGAATTTGATTGTAAACTAAAAATCCATCCAGAAAAGATATTAACTCTGAGCCTGCAACTGATTGCAGTATCTATTCAATAGGAGGCAGTGGAAAGTTTTCCTTCTGACAAGCTTTGTTTAGATTGCGAAAGTCTATGAAAATTCGAATATCGCCATTCTTTTCCTTACTGGAACTAGGTTAGAAACCCACCATGAATATCTGATAGGAAAAAATATTTTGGCTTTGAGTAGCTTATTTAATTCAGATTTGATTTGTTTTTCTAAATTTGGATGAATATTTCTCAACTTTTGTTGTACAACATTTTTGTCGGATATAATAGGAATGGTATGTTGAATGATGGAAGTATCATATGTCTTAAGATCATTATAATTACAAGGAAAAATATTTTTATATCTTTTCAGTAAATGAATGAAGGTTAATATTTCATTGGGTGTTATATGAAGACCTAGATTAATATTTTGTGGGTTTAAGACCAGCTCCAAGATTTACTAATTCAAACCTCAATGCTGAACTTTGAAGTTTTGAGTTAGTTGGTTTCTTGAATCTGTCTTTAAGATCATCGATATCTTCTAGCTTAACTACTAATTTAGGTATGGGATTTACACTTGTATTTTGTTTGAGTTGGTTATCATGTTGGTCTTCATCTATTGTTTGGTCATCATATGAGCCTTCATATGTTAGAAAATTTATGATATCTGGATCGTCATTAAAAACTCACCAATTGGTGATGTTATCGGGAATAGAAGGTATAAAAATTAATTCTATAGAAAATCAATCAGGACTATAATCTCCTGGTGGTATGAGATTGGATGCAACGTTAGCCAAAAGATCGATGCTTGCATTCTGAAGTATTTGAATTGGAAAAATGTTAAATGCTAGGAAATGTGAGGTGAGGTCTTGGACTAATGATTGATAATGCTTCAAATGTCTAGAAAGACAGTAAATAGTATTCCTCACTTGTTTGATTAAAATTTTCGAACCTGCAAACACTTGAAGGTATTTTATATCAAGGCTTATGGATTTATACAATCCTTGAACTAATGCCTCATATTCAACAGTGTTATTCGTGCATTCAAATTCAAGTTTGCATGCCAACATAGTTTTTGCTCCTTCGGGGCTAACCAATATGCAACCTGCCCCAGCTCCATCGTTAGATTTAGATCCATAAAAAAGTAATTTCCAAAATAAAGAGTTGTCTAAAGGTTTATCCACAAATTGATACATTTAGAAGAATCTATTTGTGAATAATTTTCAATTTGTGATGTAACAAAATTTTCCAAAAAGGGTGAAGTGTGTGCATTAAAATTGTGCAAAAATAATTTGACTGAATAATTTCCAATGATACTAATACTGTATGTGACGGGCTCATTTTCTCCTTCCTGTTCAGTGATGATATACTTTAAATGTTTCTCATGGTTGACCCTTATTTGATTTGGCTTACCATTATAAGGAAGCCGCATATGAGACCAGTCCGTTGTGAAATAGCCATGAAGCTTTTTAGACCAATATCTACTAAGGATCGACTCGTAGAATTCAGGAATATCAGCCACAAGAATGTCAATCACTTGACATAATTTCCGGTTTGATGAGAGTCTAATGGTAACCTGATTGATTTCTCCTATGACTTCGACTTCCGTTTGATCTAACTATAAAATGTGAACAACAGATTTATGGGGTATGACATTCAATTTTTCACAAGCCATTTTTGGCAAAATGTTGGATGATGCTCCATAATCAACTAAACAATTGTGAAAATTATTATTAAAGACTTCAAAAGTCAAAGGAAAAGGATGAGTATGGGATTTAGATCTACCACCAATTAAAGCAACATCAGTTGAACTCATTTTATCTCATTAAGTATTGGGAGGCCTACCCATTTCTTGAGCAGCTTGGGAAATTATAGCAACAAGAAGAGGAGAAGTGGGGACTGCTTTTAATTCCTTGAGAAATATCTTCTATTGATGTTTTAGATTACTAAGCTCATAGAATGTGACATTAGCTCCATTCTTCTTCATGTCTTTGATGATGTTGTATACCATATCATCAAACACTAGCAAGGTTTTGGCTAGAGATGAAGAATTGGATTGAGGAGGAGATGTTTGACTAGATTTGGGAGAAGATTTCTTACCTATTTCTTTATCTTTGACAACAGGAGTTCATGATCTTTGTTTTTGATTTGTTTGTGGCAAATCGATAGTGCTCTTGCTTCTGGTAGCAACTTGTAAAGCTTCTTCTAATTATTAATTATCTGACAAAGGAAGAATGAAATCCCACATTCCTTGTACTTCGACTATCTCTTCGTCATTAATTTGTTCTTCAGTTGTTGATACTTCTTATTCATCCACATCTGATTCAACATTAGATATTGTATTTGGAGGTGTAGGATCAAAGGGGGGATTTCTTTTAAATGGTCTAAAGGATTTCCTAGAGGATGTTTCAACTACTTTCTTTTAAATGTCACCCATTTCATTGGACATGGTTTTAAGTACCTTCTGCAGACCTTCAAGATGGAAAGGGTCTTTGGGTTCTTTCTTCTTGGATTCATCCTTAAAGGTGAAATTTTTGGATTTTCTTTCTTCTAATGCATTCTTCTTTTCTAAAGCTAAAATTCGTTTTTCCACAACTATATCATCTTTCATGTTTTCAGCCAAGGTTGGTTTGGCAGCTCTATCAACAAAAATAGATGCATTTGATGGAAGAGAAGAAATGTACCATTCATTTTGAACTTCAATTCTTGGCTTGGATGCCATTGGAATTTTGTTTAATAATTTGTTAAAATGGAGTTGAAGTCCTTAACTAGTTCATTAGATTAAACTTTCAAGTTGGAGAGATCATTAAGAAGAGTAGTGATTGAGTGGTCATCTCCAAACTTGGTTAGGAACTATTCCTGAAATGAATTCAAACTATCAATGGAACCAGATGGTAATGAAAATTATCAGGATCCTACTGATCCTTGTAAAGTATAAGGGAATAATCATACAACTGCATCTTCTTCTACAACTCCATTTAGATTTATGGACAACACGAAGTTGTTTATGTGTTCTTCGGCAGGAAGACCATCATTGGGATTGAATTTTGGTAACCATTTCAATGGATGAGCAGGTAAAGGATGCAATGGTCCTGCCATTTGAATGATCCCTGGATTTTTCCATGGTCTTTGAGACATTATGGGTACTTGTGTGGAAGAAGATGCACTAGTGGTTGAAGGTGATTGGGTAGAGGAAGATTGTGCTCCTGTTCCAGTGTAAATCACAATATGGGATGGTGAGGTGGATGATTGGGTTTGTGATGAAGATGATGGAATGAATAAGGTAGTTTGAGGTGATGATGAAAGAAACTCACTATGAGTTTCATATTTTTATTTCTTAGTTTTCCTTTAAGGAGGAGGTAGAGGAAATTCAAATGAAGGAATTCGAAATCTTTTACTATGTGATGTTGTTAATCTTCAAGAGGAAGGAAAATGCGAAGAAACAATGGCTTGAGATAATTCAAATTATTCTTGAGACAAAGAAATCGCTTGTAACTTATGAATCAAATATTGTGCTTCGATGGTTTCTATAGAGGAAGGGTGATCTAATCCATTTGGAGAAACATAGTGGATTGTTTTCACAACTTCACATTTAGGATTTGGGGATTTGGAATGTGACTGAGAAGTCGGAGGTGATGGTGAGGGAGTTTTACTCTTAGAATGGTTTTTTGATTTAGATTTTCTTGCCATTCACAGCTAGGCCCTCCTTCTAGCACCAAAATGTTAGATCCTCGAAATTCACTGTGACAACATGGGGGATAACCACCCGGTCCGGACTTTAGAAGCAACTCCTTTTTCGTTTGGTGTACTGGCTCCTATAGGGGATAAAGGGACCAGTTTCCAAAAAAGGATTGATTTGATAATGATGTTGGGGTGATATAAGATATAATGAAGAATGTTTTAACTAAAATTGATCTAATACAAATAATAAACACATGCATCTATCTTATTCAAAATTATCTTAATATATATATACCAGGGAATAATATGTGATCTAGAAAGATGTCTCAAATCAACTAGTAATGAATATTATTCAACTGCTAAAAGAAGTTAAATTGTAAATGATAATTGCTTTGGCTAAATAGTTAGAAAAAACAGTGGAGAAACACTTATCACATATAATAATTATACGTGTAATCAATAAGGAATTAGAGTTGAAACATCATAGAAAAGTGCCATAATGTAGAACTATAACTCAGATTTCTGACATAACACAATATAAGAAAAGGTATTGCTAATGCATAAATAAGAGTACCATATATGAAAGGTCTTGTTCATGGGCTCAACAATATTGATCCACTTTCATCCAATCAAATACAATCTAAGAGTACAAAAGTGCAATTTCAGTAGAGTATGCTTCAATATTCAAGAAAATTAGATCATGTTCCAATAATTTCATCAAAACCTACACAAAAATAAAGAAGTGCAATGTGTTCCAAAATGTTTTAGATAAAATCTTGGAGCCCTCTCTAAATGAATGAGATGGGTTTAAATACTACAATACAAGTTTCAAAAATAGATTATTACAAAAAAGGTTAAGGAGGTTTCGAACAACCTTCCTCAGAGTAAGAAAAATATAAAACTAAAAATAGAAACTAAACTAATGACAAGATTCTTTCAAATTGAATTATCTTAGTCGGCCACTGGATCCTTGAGATTGCAAATATCAATCATTGGTTTGACCTAGGGTGGCAAGCCGATTGTTGATTTTAACTGTCCTACAAATATGGCATCTGATAGAGCTTGCGCCATTTTTTGTGCATATCTAGTTAACCATCACAGAGTCATCCACTGGTTATGTGGTTTTACCAAATACTTCCAGTATGTCTCCCAATCAAGTTTGGTCAATTGTTTGATTGCTTCCTCTTTGGTTTGAGCTGTTTCTTTCCACTATTGTTCCAGTTGTTTGATATCTGGAAGAGCCCCTAGTATGAATTCTTTGACAAGGGTTGCACTGTGAAGGTTTTCATTAACGATGTCAATTATGTTATTTTGTGTACCTGCTACTGTCGTTGTCACCATTTCTACCTGCTTTAACTGTGTATCCCAATCTGCAAATAGAATTTCTTTATGGGATTCTTCTATCTTTGGTAGATCAGCCTTTCTTCCCTCATCATATTCATTCTAGGCAATAAATTCAGAAATCTTTTTATAGATTTCTCCATATTCAAATATTAGATCAATCACTTGATTTGTCAATTTATTATTTGTTTCATAGTAAGGATTGATCTTTGAGATTTTCTAGCAGAGCATCTCTTGTTATTGTGTTAATAGGGAATTTAGCTTGATTTCCTCTTTGATGAACTCATCTATCTAAGCATTATCTTTGAATCTGTCTATCATGGCTTGCATTTGGAAAATCTGTGAGTCTTTCCTTGACATGCTTGCCTGGTGTTGTAACCTCATTTTCTCGAATTCCCTCTAAATTTGAGCTACTTGTTGTTCTGCTTGCCGATTGGTACTCTTTTCTCTTGTTCCACTTGTTGTTCAAGCAGTTGAATTCTCTATTCTTTTTATTTTAGCAGTAGTCAAAGTTATGTTGCTTTATTAATGGTCATTGTGGCATAGGCACCTACAAACTATGACAACTTCGTAAGGTTCTCAGATGGGTCAACAGGTGTGTCTTTCCACACAACTTCCATTGATTCATTCACAAGAGTTGCAATAGTCATGGTGTCTAACTTCCTTTTCTTTATTTGTCTTTTTACTACAACCTTATGTGTAGGGCTATAGAATATGTCGAGCGGAGGTATCTTTTATATTTTGAAGACAATTTCAGAAGTTGGAAAAGCTAGAATGAACTTAATATCTTATGTGTTTGTTGCCTCTTGCTCTGTTGTCTCTGGATTTGCTCCCTGTTGAGTCTATTTGGGGGTCTGAAATCTAGATGTCTCCTCAAGAATTGTGCCTATTTGGATGATCCAGGTGCATATTGGTGGCCACCTGCCAATTCCACTTGGACTCCCACCATTGTTTCTTTCAGTTTTTCAGTTTCCTTAATTGTAGCATAGTTTACTATTTTTAGCAGTTTCTCAGGTCCTAAACTTACAGAGCCATTTTGAGGCTCTAAACAATGTTTTTTTGGCAATCTACTGCCAACAATTCTTTAATAAAATCGCCTTTTTCTTCATAGTCCTCGGAGATATCTTTCCAATGAGGTATCATGTGCATCAAATGAAGATAATATGACCAAGTCACGACCCTAGGAAGTTGGTTGTCCAACTAACCCCAATGGGGCCCATAACCTGTTGGTGTTATATCTCCTTGCATTAAGGTTTTGGTTGTTTAGGGTTTTCTCTTATTGTTCAATAATAAAAGGGCCTCGAGCCTAATTGTAATGCATTTTAGAGGCATGTAGCCACCACATATCTTCTCATATATAAGCTACCATTGCCCGAGTTAGTTCATTTGCATTTCTATTTGTAAGCATATTTCAGTATTTTACATTAATGAAATGAAGTATTATTTCTGTTGCATCTCTGTATTTATGGTTATATCTGTAATTTGTTGCATTCATGTTTAAACCTGGATTATTCATGTCAGAGCGGTCTGCTCTTTCTCTATTTTTTCTTTGCATGTCCCCAACGAGGTCGGGATATAAGGAGTTAAGGCTTGAACTAGCCGAAACTTTGCAAGGCAAGCCTTGCAAATCCCGACGGCCTTACTTGGCAAACAAAAATAGAGATGAGGGGGTAGGAGTTCCTATCAAAATCTTACTCAAAGAGTCCTTCGAGCGACAAAGGAATGCGATGATGGACAACTTTTCCTAGATCCTTAAGTGGCTACCTAGGGGTGACACATCTACTTCCAGCAACTACTCCGGAAACACCACACCCTTTAAGGTACAAGTTAACTTTGACATTCCCATATTTGAGGGTCAAATAGATGCAGACATTGTACATAAATGGTTAAATCTGCTAGAAGGGTATTTTTTTGGTCATGATTTTTCCGGTTGGGAAAAGATTACTTTCACTCTTCTCAAATCCACCCCCCACGTCAAGGACTAGTGGTAAACCTACTTCGAGAAAAACAATGAAAGTATGGCCTCATTTTTTTCAACCGCACCAACTTGGAATTCATTCCAAGATGACATCAAGGAGCAGTACTACCCTGTCAGAAGCTATGACGATAAATACATAAAGTGGACCACGTTGTGTCAAGGAAGGGACCAAGATATGCCGGAGTTTACCAATATTTTTTATACCATTCGCACAAAGTTACCTATCAAGGATTCTGAGCAGCATTTGGTACTCAAATACTGTGGCTGCCTACATAGGTACATCCAAGATGAGATGGAGTTCTTGGACATCTCCTCACTTGACACGGTGTACTGATATGCTGTCAAGAACGAGCAGAAGTTTAAACAGAAGAAACGAGACTTTGGATATGCAAATTCGAAGCAAGGGAAAGGTGCCCCCAAACCACAGAACAAAATACAAAGCCAAGGCGAGGTGGCCTAGGAAAGCCCACCAAAGATGCAAGCAAAGAACAACACCGTGAAGCCAAAGAAGGACATGGGAAAGTGGTGTGAGTTCCATAAGAGCTTCACTCACAACACAAGTCAGTGTTGGGCCAAGCAGTCACTAGTGGCCAAGCTAAAGGCTTTGGAATTAGATGCATGTTCTAACTTCGAGTCAGAACCTAACAAGGGGAATCACAAAGGGAAGAAGATTATAAATGCAGAGCCCAATGCCACCATTTCCACCATGAAGATCTAGAAGGAGGAACTCAAATATCCAGAAGAGGAGAAGCGCCTCTTCAATCCCAGATGTGGGTAAAGGGTTCCCCGCTATAGTTCATTGTCAACAGTGGGAGCCAAAAGAACCTCATTTTGGTAGAGGTCATGAAGTAGCTAGGCTTACTGACCACAACACATCCCCAACTGTACACCATTGGGTGGCTTCACCAAGGACGAGATCCTCACATGAGCCAGTAGTGTCAGCTTTCATACAACATCAAGCCCTTCACAGATGAGGTATTATGTGACGTTGCTCACCTTGATGTATGTCATGTATTATTAGGCCATCCATACCTGTGGAAGAGACATGTTGTGTATGAGTCAAGGCCTCGTGCTATTATTGTTACTTTGGGAAATAAGTTGTACAGGATACTGGAGGTAGCACCACCTACTGCCATCTCTTTTGTTACCTCAAAATAATGCAATAAGCTCATTTCCAAAGTTGGGAAATTTGTTTTCCTGATGATACATTCTCAGGGAAATAAGAAGACAGTGGCCACAACCTCCAAACAGGGCCTCTCCACATGACAACAATAAATGGACAAGGTAGTGGAGGAGTACGAGGACATCTTCACCTCCCCCGTAGGGGTGCCTTTGCACTGTCAAGTCAAGCAATCCATCGATCCAACCCCAGATGCATCACTTCTGAATGGACCAATCTATCGGTGCTCTATTCTAGAGAACAACGAAATTAAGAGGCAAATTCAGGAGCTGCTACAAAAAGGTCACATCTGACCAATTTCATTGCCCTGTGGGAGCCTAATCATGTTGGTACGAAATAAGAATGGGACTTGGAGACTCTGTATTGACTATTGGGCACTAAACAAGATCATTGTCTGGAATAGGTACCTGACCCCAATGATTGATGACCTTCTGGACCAACTGAAGGGGAAAAATATTTTAGCAAGATTGACTTGAAGTCACGATATCACTAGGTACCAATCGAACCCTATGATGTGTCGAAGACTGCCTTCAAAGCCAAGGAGGGCCCTTTCGAATGGTTGGTTATGCCTTTCAGGTTGACAAATGCTCCTGCAACATTCATGAGGTTGATGGATGACATCTTGCGGCCATTCACCAACTCATTTGTAGTGGTATACTTGGATGACATCCTGATCTTCAGCCAGAGTTGGGAAGATCACCTCCACCACATCCGACAGGTTCTCCAAACATTGTGGCAACACAAGCTATGCGCCAATTTGGAAAAATGCACTTTTGGCCTGACCGAGGTTCAGTATCTCAGATACGTTATTAATGAACGGGGGGTGCATGTGGATCCAACCAAGATCCAAGTCATTTGGGATTGGCCATCTCCAACCACTCTGACAGAGCTCCGTAGCTTTCTGGGTCTTGCCAATTTATATCGTAGGTTCATGTTGGGATTCTATCATATCACTTGGCCCTTTAGTAAAGTCACCAAGGGAGGAGCGAAAGAAAAAATATTTTGGTCTGAATATCAACAGAATGCATTCACAGAGTTGAAACATCACCTCTGCTTGGCACCAGTGCTTGCATTACCGTACTTGCAACAACCATTTGAGATCGAGACAGATGCCTCTGACTATGCTATTGGGGTAGTCCTTACTCAACATGGGCATCCAGTGGCATATCATAGTAAGACACTTTCAGACACAGTCTAGAAGTATCCCACTTATGAAAAAGAGATGTATTCCATTATGCGGGCCTGCCAACAATGGAAGCATTACATTTTGGGAAAGGAAATAGTCATCCACATAGACTACCGACCCTTGCAGTTCATACAAATGCAAGGGAAGTTGCAGAATGATCACAATCAGAAGTGGTCATACCTGCAACAATTCCATTTGAATATCAAGTATAAGAAGGGCAGCACCAATAATGTTGTAGATTGCCTTAGTCTACCACCGATCATGGTGTTAACCACTGTGCTCAACTCTTGTGGGCACGAGACTTTTGATTGGCCACTTCTCTACAAAAGTGACCCAAAATTTGGCCACACATATAAGACACTCTTGGAGGGTCAGCATGTTCCATATTTTCACCTCTAGGATACCCTATTATTCTAGCTGGGTCATGTTTGTGTTCCCTCAAGCGAGCGTGCCAAGATGATTTCGGAAGCGCACTACAGTCGAGCTGTTGGGCATTTCTAGGTCGAGAAAATGGTGGCAGTGCTACAGAAGTACTTCTATTGGTTGAATCTTCGACAGGATGTTGGGAAGTACATCAAATCCTATACTTCTTCTACCATTTCCAAACCGACCATCAAGAAGCAAGGCCTCTATACTTTGTTGCCTACCCCTAGTCGACCTTGGGAATCCATCTCCATGGATTACATGTCAGCCTTCCTTCTACTAAGCATGGAAACGACTATGTTTTTCTAGTTGTCAACAGATTCTCGAAGACAGCCATTATGGCGGCCTATAAGAAGAATATCATAGCAGAAGCCACTACTAAATTATTCTTTGAACGAGTGTGGGTACATTTTGGGATCCCATAGTCTATCATCTCACATCGGGATAGTAGGTTCCTCAGTACATTTTGGTCCAGTATCTGGTCAATGTTGGACGCAAAACTCACTAAGTCCATAGGTTTTCATCCCCAAACTAATGGCTAGACAGAGGTTTTCAACAGGACAATCGTACACATTCTGTGCATGTACAACTCAAAGCATCCATGCACATGGGATGAGAGCCTCCCCTATGTTCAACAAGGCTATAACCATGCTCTCCACAGCTCGACTGGCCATATCCATTTTCAGGTGGGCTTGGGATTCCAGCCACTACGTCCCATTGATGTGGCCATGCCATTTGTAGCTACTCAGGCAGATTTGGCTCATGTCTAGTTCGAAACCGATAAGGCAAATAGCTTCATTGAGCACATCCAACTTATCAACCAGTAGGTCCATGACATTTTGGAGAAATAAAATGCCAGGTACAAGCAGCCACATGATTAACATTGGGTGCCACATAAGTTTCAGGTGGGTGACAAAGTCTGGTTGCATTTGAGAAAGGAATAGCTTACTAGAGCCTATTGGAAACTCAAATCACTTTGATATGGTCCTTACACCACTACTGATCCACATCCAAGTGTGAGGAAGGACCCTTCCAAGACCTTTTACTTTCGTGATGTGTTAAATTGCATTTTTAAAATAAGATACATGAATACATCTACATGATATAAAGAAGAGGAACATGACAATCATGAACACATGAAAACATAAGTTGTTGATAATGGAATTCATCTAGGAGGGACTACGTCTCCAAGCCCCGGTGTCAAGATGGTGTAGGCCACTGCATTAAGTGCTATCAATAGTGATGATCTAAATAAGAGGTGATGTCACGATCATACAATGAAAACTCCCTCACGCAGGAGTGGCTTTGAGAGATGTTCTGCTATAGGAATTCTTAGTAAAAAAGACTCCTATCAGTATGACACAAACTCACGCATGATGAGCATCCCACCAACATGGCAGAAAAGGGATCTCAATGCAAACATGCATGAAGACAACATGAGTATCCCATCAACATACAACAAAGGGATCTCAAAACACAACATGATGAATCATGACAACAAGTACATCACATAGATGATTCTGCATCACATCAAGCAAGAATCATGAAAATGAGCAAGAAACAAGATCCCACATCAACCATCAAACAGGGATTTGTGCAACACAATGCATAACAAAAGAAGTACATGAATACACTACATATACCTCATAGCCAGGGGCCATCTAAAGAAGCAGATGTCAAACTACTGAAGTTGCTCGAACCATCGATCTCACGACATCAAATCACATGAAAATGGATGCTCGCACCTAAATTCTGACACCTACATTCCACCTAGTAAAGTGGCCAAAAAATAGAATGAGAAAATGAAAAATCTGAACACACTGTCAGATTTGTGGCATCAAATAGTGCAAAATCGACTGTCAAATTTTTGAATTCTAAGAAAGTGGAAATCTGGGGCTTAAGGAATCTTTTAGGTTCCCCCTAGATTCCTCAAAGATTCCCTCCTTTCGGTCCTCTACAAATCGGCTAGTTAGATCAAGGAACTCACTGTGCCGTCGGGTTCGTGCCGTTGAGAGGTGTAACATCAACATAAAATTTGTCCAATTTGGACACTGCGAAAATTTCACCCTCTTGGAAATCTTGCTTAGTCATGGTTCCACTTGCATTAAAAATAATTAAAAAATATTCTGCCTCATTTTTCGTGCCTGCTCCTGGTTCCTCCTCTTGCTTGGGTGCACTGGTGAAAATGAGGTTTATATAAGTTTGTTGTGCGGACTTATCAATAAGTTAGTTTGGCACAATCGTAAAGTTGGCATTAGGTCGAGGAAGGGTTGGGTGGTCAAACCCTGCCCCTCCTTTTTTTTACACATTATTGTTTAATGTTTTAACCAAAATGTATTTAAAGGGGGTCAGGTCTGCATTGGATGGCCCACGCCCATAACTCCCTGTAGTCTTCGCGTTGAATTGTTTGATTGGCATTGGTACCATTAATGGCATGCATTTGTGTTTTGGGTGGTACACCATATGGTACATCACATGGATCCATCCGCTTGGGGGCCAACCATGTGGACTGGGTGGGTTCAACCCTCGCTGACTCCCTTGCCAGAATTTTTTGACAAGTTATGTTTAGGTGAGGTTTCGGGGGTGTGGGTAAGGTCCACCGGAGGTGGTGCGTACCCACCCCATTAATATTATTTGTTTAATATTGTGGTGCAAAGGACTCGGCGAGGTGATGGTCACCGAGCCATGTTTAATATATTATGTAAGGTTGTGGTTGTGGGGGCAATGGGGTCATGTCCGCCCGCCCCTTTTTGAATATATATTTTTGTCATGGGATATGAAGGGTGGCGAGGGTGGTGGCCTACCACCACATATTTGTTTTTAATTTTTATTTAAAAAAAATAGGGCCTTTTAAAATTATTCATTTTTTAAGCCAAAGGAGACAAATTAACCGGGATGCAAATTTGCCCTGAATCTAGCCTAGGTTGGCCAAAATTCGGTGGACAATTTCTATCCAAATTGTGGCCTCCTTAAGCCTACCTAGTCCTCAAAAATTCAATCAAACTTTGGTTGCTTCTAACTTTCGCATACAGACTCGGTTTGAAAAACTGTTCACATCACCGCAATTAGGATGACGTGATCTTCACTCTATTCCTGGTTTGTAATCATTATGATCACTTTTATTTTCGAGCTTTCATGAGCCCTCTTTGTCTTATGTGTGTTTTTGGAGCCACCTAGATCAATCCTCCCCACTGAGGAGCTTTTGGTCCTCCAAAAGCATGAAAAGAAATCTACAAATTTTATTTACCTTGTCTGCATCACAAGCGTCCTGAAAGGCCTTGCTTCCATCTCCTTCACCTTTGTTCTTCGGAACCTTAGTCGATGAGCCAACACCTACTATTTCTACTACCTAGAGTACATTGTTTTGAAAATTACGTGCTTGACTTTCATGACGATCTAATGACCCACGCTTCCCACACTTGCCACGAGTTTATAACACATACTCGTGGTCAAGTTTACATCAAGATGGACGCAATACCCCAGCTATGAGAACAAGGCCAACATATCATTGTTGTTTCAACAAGTGATGGAAAACACATCATCGTTGCAACACATGATTTATAATAATAAGGCCAAACTCTATTTTCTTTTGACAGGTGATGGAAACACAACATCACTTTCAGAGTTCAAAATACAACACAGAATAAGACCAGACATCATTGTTGCTTAACAAGTGATGGAAACACGTCATCACTTTTACATTCTAAAATGCAACAAATGATTTACAAAAGCATGACCATGACAAGCTAACATAACTAGAAACCATTTTTCACTTATCGCTGTGAATGGGTCATCCCCTTGTGATGGTCTTGCTTGTCAATCAATTGTTTCACCTGGTTCATGCACCGACGCTTTGTTTTTAAGGCGCTGCTCTGGATGGAGCCTCCAACAAGTGGCTCTTTGATGGCCATTTCTATCACAATGACTGCAATAGGTTTTCTTCCTCCAGATCTGCTTAACATGTTTCTTTACCTGTTTTTGAGGGGGTTTTTCATGCCTCATCCTTTTGTATGCTGCCATTCTTTTCCAACACTTAGAAAATGTATGGTTATGCAATCCACAAAAGGTACATGTCTTTCATTGCCTTGTTTTATGTTCATCATTAACAACATGATCATAATCAAAATGAACATTCGAATGTTGAGAGTGGCTATACCTTTCCTTATTGTCTCTGGTGTAAGTATGGCGATTAGAGCTTTCCTAGACTCTCTCCCTGTAATGGATACTACCATGGGATGATGGGGATGCGTTCCCATCATTCTCTTTCCTCGACAATTTCAACGATCTCTTGAAAGCATCTGACACCTTTGAGCATTCTCTGTTGGTGTATCTCGAGCCTGCAAATTGATGTTTATGAACAACCTCCAAAGGTTGAGTTATGCCTTGGTTATTAACAACAAGTTCTTTTTCCTCCTCGTGCCTCATCCTCATAAGGAGCCTCATGTTTGTCCCTATAATTGGAATCTCCACATCTCCAATAGAAATCATACTATGTGAAGATGAAACCAAAAGGAAATCAACATCTTTTACCTCCTCTTTCGATTTGGAAAGAACTGATGAGGGCTTCTCATCATCTATTGTTGGTGTTTCGCTAACTGTCATGGCACATTCCCCAACTTCCTTTCTGACATACCCAAGTCCTGTTCAACAAGGAAATTTCTCTACTTTGATGGCGTTGAAAATGCCTTGTCCATTGATGCCCAAGCCTTTTCCTTCATACCCCATTTTCTTCAATAATTTGGAGCCAATTCCTGCGGTATGATTTTCAAAAACAGCAAAATCATCATCAGGAAACATACATGAATTCAGAGAATTACTTTTTACCTCACATGGCTCACGCTGCAGCTTTTCCAAGGTCTCGTCCTTATCTTGCAACTATCATAGAAAACTTTGTTTTTCCTCTTTCTCTTCTTGCAAACGCATCTTCAATTCAACGTTCTCTATTTGAAGATTATGTTTGTTTTGCTTCAATTCTTCCATGGCCTCTTTTGTGGCTTGCAACTGAAGCTACAATCACTCCTTTTCCTTTGTCTCTTTCTGTATAGTTTCGTACATTATTTTCACTCTTTTGGAAATTTTGAGCATGTTCTCGTACATTTCTTTTTCATCCTCTGTTGCTGCATGTTCCATTGTTCACGCTTGCAATTCACATCCACACAAAGACTGCTCTGATACCACTTGATCCAAGTTCGAGTGTGGGGAAGGACCCTTCCAAGACCTTTTACTTTCGTGATGTGTTAAATTGCATTTTTAAAGGAACATACATGAATACATCAGCATGTTGTAAAGAAGAGGAACATGACAGTCATCAACACATGAAAACATAAGCTATTGATAACGGAGTTCGTCCAGGAGGGACTACGTCAGGGAAAATTTTAAGAACCCCCCCTAAATTTAGATGTATAATAAATGGGCGAATCTCCATGGTATATAGGAAAAATGGAAGGCGATTTTATCAATAATATGATATGTATATATAATTTTTTGGCAAA
>APFE031170650.1:5063-24298 GCA_000404065.3 Pinus taeda | reverse complement strand
TTTTACAAATATGGTATTTGGCCCATAGGATTCACTTAAATAAAACCTCTTTCTTGAGCCTTCATAAATAGAACGAGGGTTATGGACTAAATATAAAAAGAGGTTTATTTATTTACCATGCATCTAGTTTATTTATATTTTTATTTATTTACCATACCTTTTGAGTAAGTATAAAAAGACGTTTTATTTATTTACCATACCTCCACTTTACTTATATTTTTATTTGTTTGCATGTATATAAGGTTATGGAGTAAATATAAAAAATGTTTTATTTATTTACCATACCTCTCATTTATTTAGATTTTTATTAATTTACCATATCTCTTTTATAAATATGGTATTTGACCCATAGGATTCACTTAAAATAAAACCTATTCTTGAAAATGGGCGAATGGATTCACTTAAATAAAACCTATTCTTGAAAATGGGCGAATGGAAGGTTGTAACTCCTAATTTCAAGGGCTAAATTTACCTTTTTTACCCTCTCCCTTAAAATAAGGTGGGCTATTTGAGGTGATTTGTAAAAATGTACTATGATACAAAATATTCGCCCACTAAAAATTTAAAACCCCTTAATTTCCCCAAAGGGCGAACATTCACCCCTAAAATCACCCCTAGACTACGTCTCCGGACCCCAATGTTAAGATGGTGTAGGTTACTGCATTAAGTGCTGTCAATAGTGATGAGCTACATAAGAGGTGATGTCATGATCACACAAGGAAAATGCCCTCACACAGGAGCGACTCTAAGAGATTTTCTGCTACAAGAACTCTCAGTCAAAAAGACTCCTATCAGTGTGACACAAACTCATGCATGATCAACATCCCCCCAACATGGCATAAAAGGGATCTAAATTCAAACATGCATGATGACAATACGAATATCCCATCAACATACAACAAAGGGATCTAAAAATGCAACATGAAGAATCATGACAACAAGTACATCACACAGATGATTTCACATCACATCAAGTAGGAATCGTGAAAATGAGTAAGAAACAAGATCCCACATCAAGCATCAAATAGGGATCTGTGCAGCACAATGCATAGCAAAGGAAGTACATGAATACACTGCATATACCTCACAGCCAGGGGCCATCTGAAGAAGCGGATGTCAAACTGCTGAAGTTGCTCAGACCATCGATCTCACGGCATCGAATTACATGAAAATGGCTGCTTGCACCTGAATGCTGACACCTGCGTTCCACTTAGTAAAGTTGTCAAAAAACAGAATGAGCAAATGAAAAATCTGAACACACCATCAGATTTGTGGTGTTGAATAGTGCAATCTCGACTATCAAATTTATGAATTCTGAGAAAGTGGAAATCTAGACCTCAAGGAATCTTTTAGATTCCCCAAGATTCCTCAAAGATTCCCTCATCTAGGTCCTTTGCAAATTGGCTGCTTAGATCAAGAAACTGACTACACCATTGGGTTCATGTCACTGAGAGGTGTAAGATCAACATAAAATTTTTCCAATTTGGACACTGCAAAAATTTCACCCTCCTCGAAATCCTGCTCAATCATGGTCCCACATGCATTAAAAATTAAATAAAAAATATTCTGCCTCGTTTTCTGTGCCCCCTCTTGGTTCCTCCTCCTGCCCAGGGGCACTCGTGAAAATGAGGTCTATATAATTTTGCTAGGCGGACTTATCAATAAGTCAGTTTGGCACAATGGTAAAGTTGGCATTTGGCAGAGGAGGGGTTGGGTGGTCAAACCCCACCCCTCCCTTTTTTTACACATTATTGTTTAATGATTTAACCAAAATGAATTTAAGGGGGGTTGGGTTTGCATTGGATGGCCTACTCCCGTAACTCCCCGCAGTCTCCGCGTTGAATTGTTTGATTGGTGTTGGTACCGTTAATGGGGTGCATTTGTGCTTTGGGTGGTATGCCATACGGTACATCAGATCGAGCGCCCGCTTGGGGGCCAACCACATGTGCTGGGCGAGTTCAACCCCCACCGACTGCCTTACCAAACTTTTTCGGTGAGTTATGTTTAGGTAAGGTTTCACGTCTGTAGGCCGGGTCTACCGGAGGTGGCCCGTTCCCACCCCATTAATATTATTTGTTTAATATTGTGGTGTAGAGGGCTCGGTTGGGTGATGGACATCGAGCCATGTTTAATGTATTATGTAAGATTGCAGTTCCGGGGGCGGTGGGGTCATGGTCGACTGCCCCTTTTTTAATATTTTTTTTTTGTTATGGGATATGAGGGGTGGCGGGGGTGGTGGCTCGCCACCCACATTTATTTATTTATTATTATTATTATTATTTTTAAATAGGGCCTTTTAAAATTATTCGGTTTTTAGGTCGAAGGAGACAAATTTTACTGGGCCACGAATTCGCCTGGAATCTAGCCCAGGTTGGCTAGAATCTGGTGGCCGGGTTCTGTCCAAATTGTGGCCTCCTTAAGCTTGACCATTCAGCAAAAAGTCAACCGAACTTTGACTGCTTCTAACTTTCGCATACGGACTCAGTTTGACAAATTGTTCACATCACCACGATTAGGACGACGAGATATTTGCTCTGGTCCTTGTTCGAAATCATTTTGATCACTTTGATTTTCGAGCTTTCGTGAGCCCTCTTTGTCCTATGTGTCTTTCTGGAGTCACCTTGATCAATTACCAAGGCTATGGGAGAGAATGCATTTGAGCTCAGCATTCGCCCATTCCTTGGCATGCACCCAGTGTTCAATGTGGACCGCCTTTGGCCATACTTTCCACCCTTACTAGACACATCCAACGTTGTAGAATAGCTCACACCAACAAAGTTAAATCCATATTGCATGGAACAAGTTTCAACTGATCAGATCATGGACACGCATATCAAGCACACTCGCTAACGTAGGATCCAATTGTATTGATTTGTCAAAGGAAGCCAACTCCTTCACTAGGGCAAGTGGCTCACTAAGGACTAAGTTCAACAGAAGTTTCCTCATCTCATGGAGGAACTCAATGCAATGGGGACAATTGCTTTGTAAGGGGGGAGGAATGATCTAGGTGGATATTGGTGGCCGCCCACCAATTCCACTTGGACCCCCACCATTGTTTCTTTCAGGTTTTCAGTTTCCTTAATTATAGCACACTTTACTATTTTTAGCATTTTTTTCGGGTCCTAAACTTCCAAAGCTGTTTTGAGGCCCTAAACGATGTTTTTTTGGCAATCTACCACCGCCGATTCTGATATATGTTGTCTCTTTTGTCACAGTCCTCAGAGAGATATTTCCAATGGAGTATCATACACGTCAAATGGAGATAATATGACCAAGTCATGACCCCCGTAAGTTGGCTCTCCAACTAACCCCAATGGGGCCCATAAACTCTTGGTGTTACGTCTTCTCGGGTTAAGGTTTTGGTTGTTTAGGGTTTTTTCTTATTGTTCAATAATAAAAAGGCCCTTGAACCTCATTGAAATGCAGTTCAGAGGCATGTAGCCGCCACATCTCTTCTCAGAGATAAGCTACCATTGCCTGAGCTAGTTCATTTCCATTTTTGTTTGTAAGCATATTTTAGTATTTTACATTAATGAAATGAAGTATTATTTTAGCTACATCTCTATATTTATGGTTATATCTATAATTTGTTGTGTTCCTGTTTAAATCCAGATCATTGTAGCTTTTGATTGAATTTCCCCCATTCCTTGTCTAGGCCAATGACTGGAATCTTCCTTGTTTGAGCTTATGTGGAGCTGACTTCTATATGTTTGTTAGCCAAGGTCTGCTCAGTCATTTCTTCAATATTTCCTTGTTTATCTTTCTCAGAACCTTTATTGGGACTTCCTTTTCCATTATGAGATTGTTGCTATGAACGTTTCGACTCATGAGTTGATTTTTCTTGCATTTCTTCATCAGAATTTTCCTTAGAACTTCCCTCCAAGCACACACTAGGAGTATGTTCTCTCATTCGTTCAATTTGTAATAGGTCCAATGGGACATTTAACAATATTTTATTCCCATATACATGAAAATAATTGATATCATATGGGCTTAACTGTAGTGATGATAAATGTAGGACCTATGCAAATGATTCAGATCCTTATAAGAGATCATTAAATGGATCCTCTTCATGAGTAAATTGTCTGACTTTAACCATGGTGGCAAAGTCTTTAGCAAATTTATTTGGGTCATACTGTTGCCCTAGAATTGTGGCCAATTTTAGAGATGTAATATTCTCTATTTCTTTTACTGCATTCCAATAATAATGCAGTGCAAAAGCACCACACTATAGTGGAAAGGTTTACCAAATAAGCTTTTTCATTTCCTTCATGGCTTTGGTTAAACCATCCCCTGCCTTTTGGTAAGCTATCTCTCTTGCTAGTAGTTTGTCTAGAACATAATATGGGAGGACATGTGGAGATGAAATGCTCCTAAAAACTCTGGTATAACTGAATGTTTCTTCACCGAACCATCTTGTCACTGGCAAGATATCTCTCTTTGCCTCTTTAGAGATCCTGGGGGTTGTTTTATCCAAAATGGTTTTATAAATAGGCAACATAATTCCATGGAAAATTTTGTAAAAATGGGAACTGAATTGGGATTTTCACAAGATTTTATGATACACATGGATGGGGAGAGGGTTTTGTATAGTCCACTTCCAACCCGTGTTTGGAAATAGAGAGAAAAAAAAATGGTGTCCATCACATAAGCACTCATATAAACATGGGAAATAGTTCTTGACGACATATTTCTCTTTTGCCTATATTCCCTAATAGCCATAGCTAAATTATTTGATAAAATATGACTCCAATAGAAAATCATTGTGTTAACCGCTGCATCAATCAATGGAAGCCACTCTATAGAAAATTTGGTACTATCAGCCTTCCCAAATAATCTACACATCATCGCAGCTACGAAATTATGTGGAGCCGAGAAGGATGAAATTTGGTACATACCAGATTTCTTGCATTTGAATTTGCTTGAGCCTAACCTCCAATTCTATGTAACGTCCAAAGGGTCCTTGTTCTCTTTGGAAAAATGTTCAAGGAAATATTTATCATAGAGCTTTCAAGGCTATGGTAGATGGTACTCTGACATAAATTTTCTAGCGTGAAAGACCCCATGACCTCATGTCTTGCATTTCTGAATGTTTTTTCTGAAATATTCACATTATCAATCACCCATTTCACCATATTTGTGTATGGCAATATCTTGGGCCTTATAGCTATTCTATGTAAAAATGAACATGTTGTCTTAAAGTAGGAAGCATTAGATGATTCTTCAGCATCAACTATTGACTTAGTTTCTAGTGGTCTCAGTGTCTCTTCCTCTAGTAAGTTATACATGGCTTCCCACGATGTGGTTTCTCCGTCTTTGTTGCAAGTGGTATCAGAGAAGAGCGGGGTCATGTCCGATTTCTTAGATGTAGTAGCTTTTCCTTTCTTTTCCATATTTTAAAATGTTATTTCCTTCGAAGGTTCCTTGAGATTGAGCAATGGAGATTATCTGATAAAAACACAGAGAGAAAATGACAATGAAAATGCAATGATACAATTACTTTTGAACAGTGAAAATGCAATGATACAATTACTTTTGAAGGAATAATATTTAATTTGAAAATGCAGATGAAAGATTTGAAATCACGTTGGGTTGTTTTAAACATAAATGCCATTAAAATTCATTAAATATGAACTAAGGCCTTTTCATTATTAACTTTAATATTCATTTAAACCATCGCATCACAAATGTGTAAGAAATACTTCAAGTTGATGAGGTAAAGTGCACGATGCCGATTATACGATTGTGATAAACATTATCACAATATCGCAATATTGGTTTATGCGTTATTTCGAAGTTATTCAATATTTTGCGACATGTGATGTGAGAGGCATTCCTTTTATCCTCTTGAGCACATTTCGTTTGAATGAATAATTATGGAGTTGTCTATAATGCGACTTTTTGGAGATTTCGGTGACGGAATCCGGCGGAAGAAATGAGGTTAAATCTTGATTTTTAGCAGTTAAAATGGTTTTTTAACTGCATATTTGGATTCAACGCCCTGAAAAACCCCTGGGAGCCATTGCTTGTGCAGAAACTAGCTATCAAACATGAGATTCCAATGAATTGCTGCCGGATTTTGACCGGAAAAATCCGCCGGAAAGGCTTTCAAAAAGTCGCATTATAGACTACTGCAATAATTATTGCATAAAGTGTCTTTTTAGTGCATGCGAGACCTGATCTAAGTTATAACAATTTTCACATACTTCCATTGGGTCCGGGTCATATCGCATTTCGCAACTTTTCATGGTTCATAAGTTTGGCTTTTGTGTAAAAGTCGCGATGCGATGAATGTTCGACTTGTCATGTCGCAATATCGTAAATCGCGTGTTATTAAGGTTAGCTTGTTTCGTCCCTTTATAAACACTGCTATGTGATTGCGATAGGTACTTTATTTTTTGTATGAAATTATTTAAGCCTTAGTTTTAATAAAAATTTTAATGATACCATAAGTATATTATGGTGGTCCCTCTTATCGTAATTCATAGATTCCAACTGTTAATTAATCTTTGACACCAAAGGTTCAACGATATGTGATAAAGTGAGAATAACTAGTCACAAAGGTATTTTGGCTCCATATATTATGTTTATTTAGAATTTTATTTCTACTAATTCAAAAAGGAAGCTCTTATGTGCTAAGTTTTTTGGAGAAATTTTTATAAAGGGGCCCCATTTATCAATAGAATATTAACTATTAAATCAATAAATCAGGGGGGTCGTTGAATAGTACAACACTCACCAAGAATCTACTCTCCCAAAAATGGTCCTAACCCTCTTAAATGGTGCAATATAAATAGGCAGAAGAGATGTCCCAAGAGGATGAAAGTAGATGCTTAGGATGATGAGAAGTCATATAAACTTCTAAGTGATATGTCCTTGCAAGATTGAATAAGTGATGATTCAAACTGATCTCCTATGGACCAAAACACTCTAGAAGACATCCTAGTCACAGGCATAGAAAACACTAAAAAATTCCATAGTTGCTTGCACAAGGAAGGCCTAGGAGTGACTAGTAATATCCATTTGTTCTCATAGGCCTCCATCCATGTGAATGGGAAGTATGACAGGAAAAGGAAGGTCTAAGTCCTAGAAAAATTCAAACAACCATGAGGACTAATGAACATTGGCCCTAGGGGGTAAAAATAGGCTGATAACATATATTGACTATTTCATGGATTTAACACCAGTAACTACCACCCAAGACAATGTAAACTTAGAAGAGGAGAGATTGATTGTGATGTTTGTGCCAGATGTAGAGGAGTAGGACTTTACAACTCCCTTTTATATTACATTTTTGGTTCATGATTTGATGCTACATATTTGTATGCTGGACTCAGGGGCCTCTCACAATACCATGCCTCTGATTATCATGGATCAACTTGGTTTATGGATTACTAAACATATAGGGACTTGTACTCTTTTGATTCAAAGAGAGGAAAGTGTCTTGGTGTGATTAAATATTTGGTGGTAACTTTGGAACAAATTCCTATCAGGAGTATGCTGATGGACATTGTAGTTATTGATATTCCAACACTTTTTGGTATGCTTCTTTCAAGGTCTTGGGGAATGAAGCTCAGGGAATCTGTTAAATTATATCTCACATATGCAACAATTCTAGTTTTTGGTGGGGAAAAATGAAGGTTGTACATGGAATGAAGGTTTACAACAACTATTACCAAAGAAGGTAATCCAAATAACCCCTCATTGTATAGCCAAGAAAAAGAATTTTCTTATTTTATGTTAGAAGTAGATGAGTAGATAGTTGAAGACGTTCAAATTGATATTCCAACTGTTATGCAGAAACCAAAAGCAATGGAGAACTCCACTTTAAAGTTGTATTTTAATGGAGCATATTATAGGGAAGGTAATGGTGCAGGAGTTTTGTTGGTGAATCCTAAGGGTGAGATGATTCATCTCTCTTATACATTGGATTTTGACATAAAAAACAATATTACAGAGTATGAAGCATTGGTTTTGTGATTACAAGCTGCAAAGAATTTGAAAATAGAATGTATTAGTGTGTTGGGATTCTGAGTTGGTCATAAAACAAATAAAGGGCTAACGCCAAAAGAAACATCCGAGGCTAAGATAATATAGAAATAAAGTTTGATTTGATCGAAAATTTGTTCTTAGCTTTCAACATAGAATTTTTTCCAAGAGAAAATAACAGACCAACAAACTCTTTAGTAGTGGCAACATGTACATCCAAGCCTCCATAGAATCCATGCTTGAGATATGAAATTGAAGTCAAATATAAACCTCCAATACATGATAATATAAAGTATTAGCACGTTTTTGAAGATGAATAACAAATCAAACACTTTATGTAGGTAGTTGGTGAATTTTCTGCTTCAATAATTGATCAAGAAGAAGGGGGTGATAATGAGTAGGAATAAGTTCTAGAAGATTTTCCTCGGAAATATTTTATAGAAGATTAGAAGATCATACAGTTTAAAGGAAATGTAATTTGAAGAGGACTGGTACCATTAGAAATTTTTTTTGGCACGAATGATGTTCTAGCTAAGGTGAGTAAACAAAGTTGGGAAGAAGATATTGACGACTGTCACATTGGTACAAAGAAGCACCCAGATTGATCAAGTTGGGCAAGGGGATTCCAAAGGATTATAGACAGAGTTGTGTAGATTTATTTAAAGAATATTCTAACATTTTTTCTAGTCATATGATAATTTAAAGACATATATTACATATTTTATTCAAAATAAAACTCCATTGAAACTAGGAGTGAAGCCTTACAAGCAGAATCTTAGATAAATGAATCTCATGTTACTTTCTTTAATGGAAAAATAAATCAAGAAGTTACTTCAGGCTAATGTTATTGTTCCTTTAAGATACTAAAACTTGGTTGCAAATCTTTCCCCAGTGAGAGAAAATAATGCAGAGATAAGGTTGAGTGTGGGTTTTAGGAACCTAAATAGGACATCTCTGACAGACAATTATCCTTTGGCTAAGATGGATTATATTTTGCAGAAGATAGTGGGGTCTTCAAGATAATCAATGATAGATGGATTTTATGGCTATGAACAAATTGTAGTGCATCCAGATGACCAGAAGAAGACAACTTTTACAATACCTTGGGGAAATTTCATGTATGCTAAGATTTCCTTTGGCCTTATGAATGCATGTACCAAATTTTAGAGGGAAATATGCATAGCCTTGATTGGGGAAAAGGATAAGTTTGTAGTTATTTACCTTGATGATACAACAATTTTTTTAAAATATGATGATGAACATTTGGATCATTTACAATAGACCTTTGAAAAGTGCAAGAAGTATGGGTTGTCCTTAAATCCAAAAAAATCACAGTTTGCTCTCAGGGAAGGTAAGATACTACGACATATAGTCTCAAAGGAAGGAGTTAAAATTGACCCAAAGAGAGTAGAAGCTATTAGTAACATCTCATTATGAAGGAATAAAAAGGAGATTCCATTTTTTCTTGGAAAAAATATTTTTCTTGAGGAGGTTTGTTCCTAATTATGGAGAGATTGTGAAAGATATTTCAAGAATAAAAAGGGATTTTGGGGAATTCCTTGCACTAATCAGTCAAAACTATGGGATAGATTTCTAGATATTCTATTTTTCATCACCCACCACCATTGCAATTGTGTTGTTACATAAGAAGAAAGAGGAAAATGAGTAGTCTATTGATTTTTTCAGCCAGGTTTTGAGGGATGCTAAAATGAAATATATTATTTCAGACAAATAAGCTTATGCCCTTATCAAAGAACTAAAGGCATTGATAACATATGTATTGCAGTCAAGAATTATAGCCTATATTGTTCCCACTACAACAGTCAAGGATGTTTTGACATAGGGAGACAATGAAGGTAAAAGAGGAAAGTGGATTTCAAAAATACAAGAGTATGGCATGGACATAAATCCAACGAAGATAATAAAAGGGAAAAGACTGGCCAAAATATCTCAGAGGTAAATTGTTAAGCATTGGGTATTAATTTGTTGGTTGATAACTCTAGGCTAAATACAAAATTTGAGAATGATCAATCTAAAGAGGATCACAACAAAATTGCATCTCATAATGGTACAAGTGCATTGTTCACTACTTGTTGTTTCTTAAATGTCCACCGGGCCCCAAAAAAACTAGGTATAAAGCCTTTATATTATAATATCATGAGTTTTTTGTATATAATGGTCAATTATATTGGAAGGACCATCTTGGGGAGTTATTGTTTTGTTTGACTAAGGAGGATATCCCTAAAGTTATAAATGACTTTCATGGATGTTCTCATGTGGGATAATATAGTTGGAAAGTAACAACTCAAAAAATGATCCAAATTGGATCCTTAAACACTCTTAAAGTTCCCTGAACTCTGTAAAACTTGTACCGAAGTTTCAAAGGATTATGGATGTCAAAGCTTATCAGAAATAACCTTTGAACAATGGAAATTTGTTGTCAGCACAAAACAACGGGGGCCCTCGATCAAAGTGCATAGGCCGTTGGCCCATGGTGACCATGCACTAGCATAAATTGACAAACGGGAGGTCAAATCCAAAAACAAAGGCAGTTTCTGATACGCGATTAGCGCTAAAGCACTAAAGTGCTAATCGCATATCACAGGGCGTCCCCCTCAGTGAAGGAAAGCCCCCAAGTGCTCGGTCACGAGGAAAAGCATAAAACTATATGGAAATCACTGATTCCGTCAGAAGGCGGGTCCCACGCTAAAACCAACAGGATATCGGAATGACTTCAAGTGGTAAGTGGGTTTGACTGAGTCCCGCCCAATGCCATACACTAGGTGACATGCGTCAAGCAGATGAGAGAGAAAACCGCTCACATTGGGTGGGTAAAGCTCTTGCTACTTACCCGCCTGATATGGATGGAGACTATAGGATCTAGAGGCTCCATATCAACGGTGGAGAAATGATCTAATGGATGACCGGATTCAATGAGGAAATAGGCTGAGTCATATAAGATTTGAGGTCTGGCATGACTGATGTGTTGGTAGAGGAATTAGTTTTGCAGGCAATCTTGGAGCAATGGAAATAACAATCGTTCAAAGAGAACTGACACTCAGTTCATGAGGAAACAAGTGGCCACCTCTTTGTGAAGCGTTACATAGTGATGATGATGCAGAGTAGGGGAATTCAAGCAGACAAAGGCAGGAGATCCAGAGAGCTGGGAAGAAGAAATGAACAATCAAGGCTTTAAGCCATGAACAGACATAGAGCAAAGGAGTAGGAAAAGAGGCAGAGAAAGAGAAGTAGAAAGCCAAGGGGCAAGAAAGAAGTAAATTGCAGAGAACATAGAAGTTGAGCTAACCTGTAAACAAAGGCAACATCGAGCAGACAGAGACAGAGAGAGTTCAAGAGTCTGTGAACTCGAGAGAAGGCTTGAGAGGTTTAAGCAACTCTTCTGTGTATACCTGTCAGGTATTGAGTACCAAATTGGACTCATACCACTGAGACCAGTTTAGGTCAAGATTTAGTAAGGGGAGTCTGTGTACTCTAGAGACTTAGGGAATCCAACTACAATCCTAATGATCGTCATCTATTTCCGTGAGACTCAATTTGAGCTCACTATTGTAAAAAATCTGCTTTAAGACACAATAGAAAGGCCACCACTGAAGGTTGGACCAGGAGATGTAGCCCAGGAGGATTGGGTGAACTCCTTATTAAATATTTTGTGTTTATGTGTTTGCTTACGGTGTTCTCTTACTGCTTTAGTGTCTGTGTATTTTTCAATCTTATCTATCTGTTGCATAAAATAACATAGGCACACCCCAACACTTGAGTCTATAATACCCTCATTATTTCTCTGAAGTCATCTACGGGTGATTTCAGATCAAGTGGTATCAGAGCTCATGGTTGTTAAGGTTAGACAAGCTTGTGCTAGATTTTTGTTGTTGAATGTTAACTAGATCAAAGCTTAAATTAGGAGAAGGAGAGTTGGTCAAAACTAACCCAAAAATTGGAAGAGTCCATCCTTAGAAGAAAATGTGAGAAGAAAGTCCCTTGGGACCAGACCCCCAATTTATAGATAGTTTCCTGGCCATGAGGTCCATGGTAGAGGAAATGTATAGGGACTTCAGGAAACATAAAGATGAAGATTCATCAGGTTCCAAACAAGATAAAGGAGAAGAAGAGTCTCTCCTCCATGACCACTCAAAAGGCAAAGGGAAAGAAGAAAACTTTCTCACACCTCCTAATAGCCCTGAACATAAAAAGAAGACATCTTTGATTAAATTAGATGTTAAATTAGATTTACCAATATATCATTGAGAGTTTAATGCAGAGAAGATGGATAATTGGATCGGACAAATTGATGTTTATTGCAGAGTGCAGAGTATTGACTCAAACAAGAGTAAGATTCAGTTGATTAGCCTACGCCTCAGAGGCACTGCCTTGGTATGGTGGGAAGGCAGGACACAAGCTGACATGAAGAAACATGGTAATATTCTTTCTGTCTAGAGTGAATTTGTTTCTATAATCAAAAAGCAGTTCTATCCACTAGCTTACATGCAGCAAGCCATGATGAGCTGGCAAACTCTTTGCTAATTGAAAGGGAAAAGTGTACAAGGTTAGATCTAAGAATTTAGGAAAAGAGTTTTCATTCTAGGAATTTCTTTAGACTCACCTGAGACTCTGTTGAAATACATAGGTGGTCTACATAGCTACATGATTCACACTGTCCTCATGTTTAATCCCACTGGTATAGATGAGGTATCTGTTCAAGCTACACATCTAGAAGCTAGAGGAAAGAATGGGAACCCAGAAGTTGGGGGATCATCCAAGCCCATTGCAAGCAAGAACAAGGAGAAAAGAAAACAGAAATGGAAAGAGAGGAAGGCCAACACTGCACAAAAAAGAAAGTCTTCATGCACTCACTGTAAGAATGATGGGCATGATGATGAGCACTGTTGGATCCTGCATCCGGAGTTGAGACCTAAGAAGTTTGAGGGCAAGAAGAAGAAGACTGCTGCAGCTATTCAGAAAGATTTGGGGTCAGACTCAAGAGATGAAACAACAATTGCAACTACAGGTATAAAAGGTAAGAATTCTGAAGCATCTACTAGTAATTCTGCACAATCCACTAATAATGAAGAAAATGAGAGAAAAAGACATGAGCTTTTCCATATTCGAGTTATTTCCAAGCATAAAAATATCAATACTTTGTTTGATAGTGGCTCACAAGTAAATTTAATTTCTGAAGCAATTGTAAAGAAGTTGGGATTACTGACTACACCTCATAAGAACCCATACCCATTAGGTTGGTTAAGTGATAGAGCCAACTACAAGTGACTAGAAAATGTAAACTTAAGTTTTCTTTTGGGTTAGCATTTGTAGATGAGGTTGAGTTAGATATAGCTCCTTTGGATATATGTGGAATTGTTCTAGGAAGTCCCTACTTGTATGATAGAAAAGCTATTTTCCATAGAGATGAGTACAGGTATCTCCTCATTAAATATGGAATTGAATATATTGTAAGAGCTCATAAGCTCAAGAATAATTATACTCTCATAAACTCAGGGAAGATGAAACGAATTGTAAATTCATGCAAACAATTTTTACTGATGGTTGTGAAGGAAAAGAAACCTGATAAAACCAATGTATTTGAGGGTTGTGATGCTAAACAACAAGTTGATTTAGAAAAAGTTGTTTCAGAATATGATATCTTGTTTCAAGAACCTAAAGGTCTACCACCCAAAAAGGAAATAGTGCATTATATTAATTTGCAGCAAGATGCTCCATTGCCTAACATCAGAATGTATAGGTTGTTCGCTTTAGAGAATGCAGAAATCAAGAAGCAGGTGTATGAGTTGCTCGAGAAGGGATTCATAAGACCTAGCACATCACCATGTGGGTCTCCAATCGTTTTGGTGAAAAATAAAGATGGCTCGTGGAGAATGTGGATTGATTACTCAGCACTGAATAAGATAACAATAAAAAATTGTTATCCCCTTCCTCGCATAGATGATCTATTAGATCAGTTAAAGGAAGCTGTTTAGTTTTCCCAGTTAGACTTGCATAGTGGATATCATCAGGTCAGAGTTGCAGAACAAGATGCATGGAAGACTTCTTTCAAAACAAAGCAGGGATTGTATGAGTGGCTGGTTATGCCTTTTGGATTAACTAATGTTCTTTCTACTTTCATGAGAATAATGAATGATGTATTCAGACCTTTTCTTGATGATTTTGTTATTGTATATCTGGATGACATTCTTATATTCAGCAAAATGTGGGAAGAACATTTAAAGCATGTTAAGCAGACACTAGATGTTTTGAAAAGAGAAAAGCTTTATGTTAAACTCTCAAAATTTGAATTTGGCAAAACATCTTTGAATTATTTGGGACATATAGTAGGGGGTGGTGAATTGAAGATAGATCCCTCTAAGGTGGCAGTCATTGTAAACTGGCCTAAACCCAAATCTGGTACAGAAGTTAGAAACTTCTTAGGAGCAGGACAATATTGGAGAAATTTCATTTCTAAGTCTTCCTTAATTGCAGCTCCCTTACATGCTTTAATAGGATTGAACAAGGTGTTTCAGTGGGGAGGCAAACAATAGAAATCCTTCGACACCTTGAAATAAAATATCAGTACAACACCAGTACTAACACTGCCTGATCTTCAAAGACCATTTGAGATCCAAACGGATGCTAGTGACTATGCCATGACAGTAGTGTTGATACAACATGGAAAACCCATATGTTATCATTCTGAGACATTTAATTCTGCAGTAGTTAACTATCCCACATATGATAAAGAATTGTATGCATTAGTACATAGTGTGAAAAAGTGGAAACATTACTTAATGGGAAAAGAGACAGTTATACATATTGATCATCAACCACTTAAATATCTACACTCCCAAACTAAGTTGCAACAATCAAGACACTATAGATGGATGGGTTTTCTACAACAATTTCATTTAGTCATCAGATATAAAAAGGGCATACACAATAAAGTTGCAGATATGTTATCTAGACCAACTATAAACGCATCTACTATACTTAAGTATAAATCAATATTGCATGAGAGCTACATTGAACAATATGCTCAATATATAGATTTTAAAGATGTATATGCAACTTTAAGTCAAGAAAAATGAGTAGAAGAATTGAATTATCACATTAAGGGCCAACTCTTGTATCATTGTGGGAAGCTATGCATTCCACAAATTGAAAGAGTAAAGATAATTAGAGAAGCATACACTTCTCTAATATCAGGTCACTTTGGTGTAAGTAAAACAATTTCACAGTTGCAAAGATTTTATTGTTGGCCAAAAATGAATGAGACAGTTTCTAGATATGTAAGAGGGGGTACCATGTGTGCTAAAAGCAAGCCCAACAATAGAAAACTAGGTTTGTACACTCCACTACTAGTTCCTTCTCATCCTTGGGAAAGTGTTTCCATGGACTTTGTTGGAGGACTGCCTAAATCTAGGAAAGGTCATGACTATTTATATGTTGTTGTGGATAGGTTCAACAAAATGTGTATTTTGATACCTTGTAGTAAATAGATTATAGCTAAACTACAAAATTGTTCTTTCAGCATGTATGGGTTCATTTTGGGTTACCCACTTCCATTGTATCTGATCGAGATTCCCGATTTGTTGGGAAGTTTTGGTCGAGTCTGTGGAAACTGATGGACACCAAACTGAAGAAAAGCACAACCTTTCATACACAGACAGATGGCCAGACAGAATTGGTCAACAGGACAGTGATCCAGTTGCTCAGAGGCTATTGCAGCAAGCATCCCAAACTTTGGGATGAACATTTGTGTTATATGCATCATGCTTACAACTGAGCAAAACATTCTTCCACAAAGAGATTTCCTTTTGAGACCTATTTTGGTTTCACACCAAGGTCTCCCTTAGATTTTGTCTTTGGTAAAGACATAGCAGTTAATGGACATACTGATGTGGACAAGGCAACCAAGTTCATTGAACAAATCCAAGAGATTCACCAAGCAGTATAGGAACAACTAGAAAAGAGCCAAGCCAAATTCAAGGCAAGGCATGACAAGCATCGGATGGAGCATAGTTTCCAAGTTGGTGATCAAGTTTGGCTATATATTAGCAAAGACAGAATGCAAGGTGAAGGTAAAAAGCTAAGGCCAATAAGGTATGTACCTTTCAAGATACTTGAGAAAATTGGTGAGAATGCTTTCTGCCTTGATTTACCAGCTTACATGCACATCTACTCAGTCGTTAATGCAGACAACTTGAGATTATTTGAACCTTCATTAATTGAATATCCCAAAGAGTAGAGTCAATTTCCTTATGTTGATGATCTGTTACCTGAATACCTCAATGAATTGCAGGAAGACATAGTTTTGGACCAGAAGGTGAGGACGACACACAGGGGAGATGTTGAGTACTGTAGGATTGGACTCAAGTGTTCAAAGCAAAGCAGTGCAAAATGGATAGAGATTGGACAAGTGAGACAGCTATACCCTCACTTAGTCAATGCTTGAAAACCAACTTTTGGTGGTCCAAAAGCTTTTTCAGTGGGAAGGTCGTGATCCGTATTGGATCCTTAAACACTCTTAAAGTTCCCTGAACTCTATAAAACTTGTACCGAAGTTTCAAAGTATTATGGATGTTGAAGCTTACCAAAAATAACCTCTAAACAATGGCAATTTCTGGTCAGCACGAAACAAAAAGGACCCTCAGTCAAAGCGCGTAGACTGTTGGTCCATGGTGACCATGCACTGGTACAAATTGACAAACGAGAGGTCAAATCCAAAAACAGAGGTAGTTTCTGATATGCGTTTAGCGCTAAAGCGCTAGTCGCGTATCGCAAGGTGTCCCCCTTAGTGAAGGAAAGCCCCCAAGTTCTCGGTCATGAGGAAAAGCATAAAACTGTATGGAAATTGCCGATTCTGTCAAAAGGCAGGTCCCGCACTAAAACCGACAGGATATCAAAAGGGCTTCAAGTAGGGCAGGTTCAACCGAGACCCGCCCGATGCCACACACTGGGTGACACGCATCCAGTGGATGAGAGAGAAAACCACTCACATCGCGCGAGTAAAGGTCATGTTACTTACCCACCCAATATGGATGAAGACTGTAGGATCTAGAGGCTTCAAGTCTGGCATGACCGATGAGTTGGAAGAGGAATCAATTTCATAGGCAATCTTGGAGTAATGGAAATAACGACTGTTCAAAGAGAACTAACACTCAGTTCATGAGGAAACAAGTGTCCACCTCTCTGTGAAGCGTTACATAGTGATGATGATGCAGAGTAGGGGAATTCAAGCAGACAAAGGTAGGAGATCTAGAGAGCCAGGAAGCGGAAATGAACAATCAGAGAGCAAATTGGCTTTAAGCCACAAACGGATAGAGAGCAAAGCAGTAGGAAAAGAGGCAAAGAAAGAGAAGCAGAAAGCTGAGAGGCAAGAAAGAAGTAAATTGCAAAGAACATAGAAGTTGAGTTGACCTACCGACAAAGGCAGCATCGAGCAGACAGAGACAGAGAGAGTCCGAGAGAATGTGAACTCGAGAGAAGGCTTGAGAGGTTCAAGCAACTCTTCTGTGTATACTTGTCAGGTATTGAGTACAAAATTGGACTCATACCACTGAGACCAGTTAAGGTCGAGATTTAGTAAGGGGAGTTTGTGTACTTTAGAGACTTGGGGAATCCAAGTACAATCCTACTGATCATCATCTGTTCCGTGAGACTCAATTTGAGATCACTATTGTAAAAACTTTGCTTTAAGACACAATAGAAAGGCCATCACTGAAGGCTGGACCAGGAGACATAGCCTAAGAGGATTGGGTGAACTCCTTATTAAATTTGTTGTGTTTATGTGTTTGCTTACTGTGTTCTCTTACTACTTTAGTGTCTGTGTATTTCACAATCTTATCGATCTGTTGCATAAAATAACATAGGCACACCCCAACACTTGAGTCTGTAATACCTTCATTATTTCTCTGAGGTCATCTATGGGTGATTTCAGATCAAAAAATCCTCAAAGCTTTTTTTACTGGCCAAAAATGTTCTCTGATGTGTATAAATTGGTGAAATATTGTAAGGAATGCCAAATAATTTCTGAAGATAAAAAACAATCACCTTTGCCTTTAATTCCAGTATTTGGAGAAGATCCATTTAGATAGTGGGGTTTGTATTTTATAGGTGAAATTTACCAATCATTTAGTGGGTAGCATAAATGAATTTTTACATCCATAAACTATTTTTCAAAATGGGTGGAATCCATACCAACTTAGACAACAACATATTTAGTGATGATTAGATTTATTGAAGAAAACATCCTTTCAATATTTGGTTGTCCAAAGAATATAGTAACTAATAATGACCAAATGTTTAAGTCTGCAAAGCTTATTGATTTATACCAATAATATAACATCACACTTGGCCATTCCACCACTTATTATCTTCAAGGGAATGGATTAGACGAGTCTTCCCATCAGATTTTGGTGATAATTCTCAAAAATATCACTCCACTAAACACAAAGAACTGGGATTATCAGTTGAAATTTTCACTTTGGGAATTTACAAAGTCACAAGAAATAGTTCCACTAGAGAGTCTCCTTTTGAATTGGTGTATGGATCTGCAACTTTATTTTCTAGTAAACTAGCCATGGCCTTAGCTAAGTTAATTGAAGATATAGAGGAAGAACCAAACCCATTTATTAGGAGAATTAATCATTTGGTGGAGTTAAAGGAGAGAAGATAAAAAGTGGAACAAAATTTTATTAAGTACCAAGAAAAAATGAAAATTTTGTTTGCTAATAAAGCTAAAGACAGAGTGGTCCAACCAGGAGATCTAGTACTCAGATGGGATGTAAGGAGAGAAGACAAGGGAAGGCATGGTAAGTCTGATGCTCTATGTGTTGGCATTATGATACATATGTTGTACTTGATGGCAACCCACTCATCTCAGATGATAAATTATAGTCCAACAAAGTTATTTTTTGGTTCATGGACTTTCACGTAGAGAAAAGTTCACGCACTTTCATGTAGAAAAAGTTCCTTTCATGAAGAGAAAAGTTCATGCACTTTCATGCAGAGAAAAGTTCCTTTCACGCACTTTCATGCAGAGAAAAGTTCCTTTCATGAAGAGAAAAGTTCACACACTTTCATGCAGAGAAAAGTTCACGTACTTTCATGTAGAGAAAAGTGCATGCACATGGGAAATCTTATGGTTGGTTCATGGTATTAGTCTGACAGTTTTTGATCCTATGGTTTTGGTCCATGGTATTGCATCCAAAAGTGTTGATCCCAAGTATTGGGTCCAT
>APFE031170640.1:16337-35547 GCA_000404065.3 Pinus taeda | reverse complement strand
ATATACATATATATTGATGATATAAAATTAATAGTAATACTTATTTATTTAAAATTATTATTTGTATGTTATTTTTGATCGGGGTGTGAGCTGGATCCAATGGGTATGTCTTGGTCCACTGTTTAATATATAGATCCCAAGGAAATATAGAGCCATCCTCCACATGCATGCAATACTTGGAGAGGTGGCGATGCACATGCGAGGGTAAAATGTCGACTCGGAAGGTGGCAGGGGCATGAAGAAGGCTGTGAAGGTAAGTTTGTCCTCCGTCGCATTTGGTAAGTTGGTCTGTGTGCTCTGTTTATTGTGGATCTAGTCTGAGCTGCTCGTCCTGGGGAAGATGTTAGCTTAGTGTCCTCTTGTTCAAGGTCTCTGTCATATGTATGTTCCACTCTTAATTATGTTATCCCTACATCTATGGATCACCGTTTCTATCTACAGGTATCTTGGGTGAATGGAACAATGTTAGTTGGGTGGGATTGGAAAGGCATTTCTCTGGATTGTGGCATGGTTGGGTCAATTCTGTGTGTCAAGTATCTAGTATTTTTTGTTCTAGTGTCAATGGTTTATGAAATTTGACTATCTCTCCTGGGTTTATGCAAGGTCTATCCTACAGGCCAGCTCAAGGTTTTGTTGCGCTCCCTGCCTCTATTATGATGGATTTGTTAAGGTTTTGGTTTATGGACAGCCTTTTTTGGTTAATGCAAACCCTAATCATTTAAGGTTTTGGTCTCTAGAAAACCTTGTTTGTAATTATTGGTCCAGTCCTAGTTGGAATAGTGTCATGGTATAGTCTGAACTATGTGAAGCATCTTGTGTCAGTTGTGTCCCTGTGTTAATGGTATATGGAATATGGTTACGACGCATGGTTGGGTGTGGGACCTAGCCTAGGGGAAACTCAGGGTTCTACTGCTCTTTCTTTCTCTGTCATATAGGTCTCTTGCTTGAATTGGTTATAGATGGGCTTGCCCTGACCCCTTTAGGGTTTTTTCCTGTGGATAATCCAATTTGTAATTATAGGCCCAACCGTTGCAGGCATTGTTGGACCAATGGTAGGCGTGAGACTGTAACTCTATGTTGGTCACTTATTGACAACAAGCTCTTGATTTGGCTCCTTATTTTCTTGGTCTCTTATGTAATTTCGTTGGCAGGTGTCCAGGGCTGAAGCGAACCTCGATAGTTTCTTGCTCTCGAGTCTAGATTATGTTCAAATCAGCTTCCAGATATAGAGATAGTTAGTTATTTGACTTGCAAGTGCATCAAAATGGTTCGTGCCACCTCTGGTAAAGGAAGGAATGGTTGGGGAGCCCGCGATCGCGGGAAGCAAAGGAAAGTGTTCCCTTCTCAGGCCAGTCAACCCAACTCATCTGGGGGGATTGTGTGTGGGCATAAATCAACCTCTAGGATTATCCAGGAAGCAGCCCAAGCATACCATTCGAGCAGTTCGACCTCGATTAGACAACTCATAGAAGAATGGGAAGAGGAGATTAAACAAAAAGAGGAATGTCTGGAAATTGATCTAGACCAGTGGAAAACAATAGTTCTGACCCTGGACATATGATCTACCCAATACAAGCAAAAGGTCCACTTATACTGGATGATGAAGAGCCTTCTAGATAAAGCCTTGGAGTACTTCCCAACATGCATGCATATGTCATCCCGTGGGAACCCGGATTATACCAAGGAGTTTCAAAAGTTCCAATTTCAATTGGAGTAGCAAAATGGACGCCTCAACCGCATTGAGTAGCACATCCCATGTATTCCTCACACGGAGTTGCCAAGTTCTACTTTGAAGGACCCTGCTCCTGTTGATTCGGTTGATGATGAGTAGAGTGACAGTACACCCCTAGTTGTAGTTTTTGTATGAAGTAGTTTCAAATTTTTAAGAATGTTTTCAGTTATGTTTATAGTTATCTAGATAGTAGGAAGAACAAAAACACTCAAACATATATAGTGTTACTAGTAAGGCTTATTATTTTTTGTTTCTGGATGGATTATCATGTTGTTAGGTGGCCAACATACTTGGTTTCCCACTAGGAAGGTTGAGACCACCTAATCATATGAAATGTGGATGTAACCTGCTCTTTTGATAGAAAATTAATGGAAAGAACCTACCAAGCTTAAAAAAAAAAAAAAAAAAACTATTATTTGTATGTTAAACATATGTTTTATATTATCAATGTCTTTACCAAATTAAGTTACACATTTATAACCCAAAAATATATTTGGTTAGTTTGTTGCTGATAGGTGCTTAGTTAGAATCCCCCTAAGTGAGATGCACTAGTCTAAATAGAAAGATTTATTAGGGATTCCATCCATAAACATGGGAAAGTATCCCTTAGATTTCCCCACAAAATTTTCCTTAAAAAATGACAATTATGATATTAAATTAGATGAATATAATTATATAATTAATAGTTAAAAAATCCACTCATAATTTTAATGGGTCAATACTTCTATTTCTCAATAATTTTTGCTTATACTCAATCTTCCTTACAAACCCATATTGGAATGGTTATTATTATTTTGAGTGAAATCTAAAATGTAGATTGAAAGGGATACATATTACTTCCTAATGGTTTACTTTCAAAATTTTCCTTTTACCTCAACACCTTAGAGTTCCACAAGTATATTTTGCCTAGCTTCAAAGGAATTTAGAGTTTAATAAAAGTGATATTCGTCACCATTACTTCTATACGAAGTAGTTTCTTTGCTACTTTGTTCATTACTTTATATATGCGCATTTTAAGAAGGAAGATAAGATACATATCCTTAAGAAGGTGAACTAACTAGCTGCAAAATTCTCTTAGCTTATCTCCATTAATATATTATTATAATTATTTTAAAATGTCTTTTAATTATAAAATTATTTGTTTTCTAATTATTACTAATATCAAATTATATTATTAATACCACAATCTCTAAATATTGATTATAATTATTTTAAAATGTCTTTTAATTATAAATTATTTGTTTTCTAATTATTACTACTATCAAATTATATTATAAATACCACAATCTCTAAATATTGATTATAGGTTTTCCCATGTTTCGGTCATAAAGTCCACTTCCCTCATAATGCCCATTCCTAACAAGCTTTTGATAGGATTGGGTATAATTAACTCCATTTCTTTTATTTGTAGTTGCCTTCATTATCTCTAATATCATGAATGCTTGAATTCTATAATATTGAATATGAGTGGTATTTTAAATCATAAATCTTGTTTTTTTTTTACCAAACATATGGTTTTTGGAATCATTGAAGGGTTTTTGGAATCATTGAAGATATAGTATTTATAATGCATATTGTTTATGTATTACTATTATTAACTAAATCATTCATTGTCTCACATTTAAGGTATTTAAAAATAAATAAATTACAATTATTTTATTTATTTCAAATGTGATTAGAAGAGAGAAGATAAAGCTTTATTGCCTAAGTGATGAATAAAAGAATCAATGATATGTCAAGAACCACAACTTTATCCGTGTAATATAGGATCATCTTAATCTATCTCTATTAAATCGACCATTTTTCACGTGCTTGAGTCGTTGAATCACACTCCATATACTCAATCATGGGAAGTTTCCACGTAACTCATTTGCAATGATGTTGTAGCATTCAATGTGCTACTTTTAGAATGAGGAGGGTCTCCAATATCATTTGTGATCTCTCATGGCTTGCGTCACTATGTCTCACAACATAATATTTCCATTTGTAAGACATTACAAGATAAAAATGTCTTGGCAAACTTATAGCAAACTTGTAGGGTTATAGATGGGTCTCTAGTAGTACGTAAAGATGAAGGGATTTTTTGAAAGGAATCAAACAAACCTATTTCATATAGCCAAATTCACACTAGTTTCCACAACTTGAGAGATGGTAAATGCTAATAGAAAATGTATGTGTATTGTAAAATATAGTAAGGAAATACTAAAATGGAAAGAATGGCTATGATGATTGGATTTGAAGATGGCGAGGTAATAGATCATGACATTTCACACTAATGTATGTGTATTGTAAAATATAGTAAGGAAATACTAAAATGGAAAGAATGGCTCTCACAGTAATAGATGATTGGATCCCATATCAAAAAGAAGATGGCGAGGTAATAGATCATGACATTTCACACTAAAATGATTTTTTAGAATTCTCTTTACTCCAACTTATTATTTATTTTTTTACATGGTGGTTCATGGACACTAGGTGGCAGTTAGATCCATGGGAAAATCTGGGCAGATCAACCCCGAAGGGAATCTTTGAAAGCCCGTCGACCAAACTAGCAGGGCCTAACCCCAAGGGAATCGAGGAGAATTGACCATGTGACCTCCCGATCAATGAGGCACTTAGCAACAGGGACTCAACCAGTTGAGCTAACCCTTGGGGCTACTCCAACTTATTATTATAAAGGTACTCTAAGGAATTAATTGAGGATGGTCAAGTGATGGCATTGTAGCTTCCCTAAATATTTAACTATTAGAATGTATCAAACACCACAACATGAGTAGCAATTGAGAATAGATTATCTTAGGAACTTTTCTATACTTTTTCTCATATTTTCACATCTCTGAAGAAAATAAATGTTGATTATAGTAAAAAAATCCCTTGGTTTTCACTTGATGTCTTGTTTGATACTAATCTAAATACCATTTGTAATTTTACAAGCTTGAGATTTTTCACTTTAGATGGGAACAACCTTACATGTACAATACCGAAATTAGTAAAATTAGTAAGATGCCTTAAAATGTTGAGAAAGTTTATTATGGAGTGAAATTCTCTTAATCATACTTTTCAAATGAGGTGGGAGAGTTAAGAACAAAATTGGAAGAGTTACATAATGCCAAATGACTATTAACTTGAATTATACAAAGTTTTTATTTATATGGTACCATCAATATTCACTTAAAGTGTACAAAGTTCTTACTTATATGGTATTATCAATATTTTTATAGAAATGCACACTTAAAGTGTACAAAGTTCTTACTTATATGGTATTATCAATATTTTTATAGAAATGCAATAGAGAATATTTTGATATATAAATGATATATTATAAGGTATAACAATTGAATTATACTTTTTGGGTTTGGAAGTGCAAAATTTTCATTATGCCTTGAAGCTATAGGGCTAGCTAATATCACTATCACGCGCATACTTGGAAACATGTGTTGTTTTTCCATTGCAACAAATATATCTATATAGTTCTCCAGTGAATGGGTTCCTTAAAGAATTAATGCAATTTAGATAGTCCTATCTCCAACCACGAACTTAAACAAAACAAAACTAAATTGTTAACTCCTTAATGCTAAAAAACAAGAAGTGGCCAAGTTGTTCTTGAATTCAAAATTTTAAATCTACTCCTAAAAGAATTAAAGCTAAGGCCTTAACCTTTGGATTTAAGTTAATTTATCTTCAAATATTTGTATGTCGATGCATGGAATGTTTATCTATGTAAAAAAAAACCAAATGAAAATAGAGTATCAATATATAATCACAAGTCACAAGTAGTGGCAAGATAGAAATATGCAACTAAGAACTCATAAAAAGAAGTAATCTCACTAATCTTCATAGATAGTTTGTTAGTTTCAATGTAATGAGAAGATAGAAATATGTAACCTAGTAGTAATAAAAGATTATTTAGTATGCTTATAAAAGGTAGCCTCTCCACTCTTCATAGATGATTTCTTAGTCCTTAACATAAGTGGAATTAATTTGCAAGAATGCGTAAAAGAATATATGATGCAGGAGCATTGGCTCTCAAAGATCAAGCTTGAAGTATCTAGTCATACCTAAGGGTCTAGACATTAGGCAAGAAGGGGCCATTGTAAAATTTCATGTAAAACAATATTTACTTCTTAGCAAGCATAGATAGGGAATCTATTTAGTGGTTCATTTAACATTAAGGTTGATTAAGCCATTATTAGTTTTAAATTATGCAAGCAAATAAAGTTAGGATTAGTTAGGAACTAGTTTGAAGAAACTGTTGAGCAACTGAAAAGTAACTGAGGAACAGTTCCTCAACTGTAAAGAAACTGCTAATAATGTATTGAAAAGAAAAAAAGAGAGAGATTGGATAGGTTAGCTAGCCAGCCAGCTAGCCAGGGAAAATGTGATTGTAAGCCTGCAGGCAGAGGGTGAAAAAGAGGCCACTAATATTAGAAGAACAGGCCTAAGAGACAGAGAGACTCATTATGTAATCATTTGTTCACATTTATATATACAGAGGTTTATTCCAGAACTGTATAGATGTGTGAAATGAATATTAAATAAATCAATTTTATGTGAATTCGTAGGTTCTGTAACAGAGGTTGCAGGCTGAGTTCTGTAGAACTACGCAGAGGAAAGAATGATTTAGAGGAATCATAAGGGATCATCGAATCCAATTGGAGATTCAGAGTGAAGCTCTAGAGAGGCAACGAAGTGAGAATTCGTAGAGTTAAGCTCAGAGAGAGTGCACAGCGGAATAGCGGAAGAATGAAACCCTAAAGAAAACCCAAAGCCACAGGAAAACACTTGAAAAATGAATTAAAGTCAAAGAAAAGGGACGAAGAAAAGGTGAGTCATCGGTGGATAGGAGCCGTTGGATCTCAGTGATCAATGGTCCAAATCAAAATACAGAGGAACCGAAAGGAACCATCAGAACCTTCTGATGGAAGAAATCGACAGTCATCGCATGGTGAAAGAGCGCCGAGGATAATCGGCGAAGAGCGGGTTTTAAACAATGAAAGTGGTATATCGAGCGGCCTCAAAACCATAAGTGGTATTGAATGGTGAGCACCCGATTCCACTCATCGAGCGACACGTAGCAACGAGGAGGAGAGAGGAAACTACTTTTTGGGCGGTTAATCCTCGTATTAGTTGTCTGGTCGATATTGTTATGAAGCATTTGATCGAATGAGGTGAAGATCTACGGCGCAAGATCAACGATTGGTTTAATTGATCAGATGTAACATCAACCGTCAGATCGACGGTCGCGATTTAATCGCAGAGGTGAAGGGCTGGCGGACAGCGTGATGGAATGTCGATTAAGCGATGTGTCAATATCCGTTGGATCGAAAAATGGACGGCAGAGATTGGGTTGATCGGAGATCGATGAATGGAGAGCGCAGCGGGAAGGAAATGGATTGATGTGCAGACCCGACGATTTATGAATGCGGGTTCATTCTTTTTAAAGTCCGGCAAAGACCGTATAAAAGCTGAAAGGCATGTTTACAAAGGATTTCTATTATAAGTGGTTTGTAACATAATAAAGCGCGATATGAGGTTGTTTAAGGGTAAGTCCAACATTATCAAAGTAAAGTTTGGGCTTTTAGCTATATATGTGGGCTTAAGGGTTAATTAAGGATTAATGAAGGATTAAGAGGAGTTATAGAGTCCCGATGGAAAGAAGGATTAATTAAGGGAAAGACAGGGTTATTGTAATGAATATTTCTGCAGAGATATTAATAAAGGGGGCTTTAATCATTCCTTAAGTAATGAAGGTTTGACTTGGCAAAGAGTTTAGTTTCCTGGGGAGAAACATATTTATGCATACTATATCCATACTGTGGGTATACGCGGGGGAAGCCCTACGTCAATATAATCCAATTATGCTTCTCACATGTGTTTCATAAGAATAATTTCTTATCAAGTTCAATTTTAACATTACTTGTGTTTGTTCTTGAATTACTCCATTATTATGCCCAGATATATCATTTTTCTAGTATAACTCAACTTGTTTTCTACGAGTGTTTCAAGCTACGCGAAAGAAAATATAAGTTTTTTATTGAGTCATGCATCATGAAGCTCCGAAGGTACTTTCTATGTGCTATAATCATGTCACCCAAGTACCAAAATTGTGGCCAACTACTCAATCATTGAGAAACATAAAATTAGTGAGGAAGAATGTGGTGAGACAAATCTAACAGATACCATAAAATTTTACAAGGTATTGAAACATGCACAATATTAATGTAAAGTAAAACTAAAAATCATATGCATGTTTTTTATTTACATTTAAATTATTAACTAAATAAATGATCTTTTTATTCGTTTTCCCTACAAAAATATCTGAAATTTAAACATATTTTGTTATTTTTAAATAAAGATAAAATATTAACATAATATTATTGATAAATTTCATTATAATAAAAGCGAGAAAATCTACATCATCATATTATAACCAATAATACACTTTAAAAAAAAATTGCTCTACCAGTAAAATTCTAAAATCTTAATACAAGTGGTATACTTATAACAAGTGTGTATTTATCATAATTGTTGTATAAAGTTTCAGTATGTTAAATCTTTTATATTATAAAATATAAATTATTTTATTTTATTTTTAAAAATTAATAAAAATATAATAATTAAAAATTAATTTTCATATATATTAGTTTAATAGTGTGATATTAATTTAATATATTAATATCTATGTATTTATCATAATTGTTGTATAAAGTTTCAGTATGTTAAAATCTTTTAATATTATAAAATATAATTATTTTATTTTATTTTTAAAATATAATAAAATATAATAATTAAAAAATTAATTTTCATATATATTAGTTTAATAGTGTGATATTAATTAATATATTAATATCTATTAAAATATGATAGTTCATTAAATTATTAGTAAAAATTTCAATACAAATATAATCATTCACATAATTACTTAAAATAACTCTAACTAAATACAAATATAATCATTCGCATAATTACTTAAAATAACTCTAACTAAATACAAATATAATCATTCGCATAATCACTTAATTTAATTTTAAATAAATACAAACACAATCATGCATAACTACTTAAAATAACTCTAACTAAATGTCATGGTACATATATTATTTACCCCACAATATATATATATACATATATATAATATATATATTTAATTACTATTAATTTAATTACTAAGAAAGAAAAAAATGAACTTACTTAATTTCACTTATCAAAATTTTTTAGATAATTCCATTTATAAATACCACCTTTTATTTATATATATATGAAGTACTTAAATTTCCGGTTTTGATATTCCATATATAAATACCACCTTTTTCTATTATTATAAAATCAAGCCTTATCTTCTTTCTTACAAAATAATTTATTTTCTTGTCTCCCTTTTTCAATTCTTAGAAAATCAAGTCCCATCTTCTTTAATGGCAACTCCTTTAATCTGCATGCAATTAAACGTGGCAAATCTAGAATATGATGCACACATTCTGAATAGCTCTTATTAGTCCATTCTCCGGTTGGACAAGTATATCTCTCTTTGCAACATTTATCCATTTTATGTATGAAATGGATAATACATATTTCAATAATAAAAAAGTAATATCACATCCACTATTACTTTTTTATTATTGAAATATGTATTATGCATAATTTCACACATAAAATAATTATGATATAAAAATTATTTTATTTCAAATTAATATTTTTCTCAATATTATATAACTAACATTAAATTTTAAATAATTTCATGTACATAATACATATTAAATTATAAATAATTTCATGTATGACGGATATATTAAATATTTAAATTATAAATAATTTTTTCATACACAATATGACATTTATAAAATATAATTACTTTTAGATTTATATATGACCGTATTAATTTTAGATTAATATTTATATTTAAATTATATATTTAATATTAAACTAACATTATATCTAATACTTAAATTGTAAATTATATTCATGTACATAATATATATTAAATATTAAATTAAAAATAATTTCATATGTGAAGATATAAAAAATATTTAAATTGTAAACAATTTTCATACAATATGCCATTTATAAAATATAATTACTTTTAAATGATACTTATATATTTATATAATAGTTTTAATTTTGGATTAATATTTATATTAATATTATTTTATGAACAAGATAATTTATAAACATAAGTAACTAGTATTACAAATTAATTTGTATCACTCTATTTCCATTTAAATTTTAAATTTATATTTTAAGTAAACTTTAAAATTTATATTTATTGAGTGAGACGTTTATTCTACAGCTCAGTATGATGTCTAACTTAAATTTTAAATTTATATTTTTACTTAAAACTTTAAATTTATATTTATTAAGTGATTCGTTTATTCTACAGCCAAATATAATATATAAAGTTATTGTTTGTGAAAAATCAAAGTTGAAAAATTAAATCCCTCTATGCTCTAGTAAATTTGAAAATCATATAGACATCTTAACTGATTGAAATAATCTAGACTCATCCAATAAAGTTAATATCAATCAGAATCCAACTAACTTACAAGAATTTGCAGCAATCATGGTCGCTGCAAGGTCCCCTTTTCAAAAGGCTTTTTTCCTTCGGCCCATTATCATTTTTCGACACAGAGTCAGAATCCCTGGACGAGCTCTTGGGCTTTCTCCTATATAGATTTTGTTCAGTGCTGCTCTGTGTACTTGCGGTCAGTTTTAGAAGTCTGAATAGAAATTAGCTTCGCGGCCTCTGTTCCTAATGGCCTCGAATTCCTTTCACATCATCCTTTTTTCAAAATCCAGACCGTGCTTACCCTTATTAGAGGCACTTCGAAATCGATTGGAGATGGGAGTTTCCATTTGCAACTTGCAGAGTTCTGAAGGAAACGACGAGTTTGACATGAAATATGACGACATCACTCCACCACCCCAAATTAAAAATAAATTGCCAAACGAATTGAGTTGGGTTGGTTTTTCTCACACACGATCGCAAGAAAGTAAAAGCAGGAGCGAATATTCTGGCGCCACACACAATAATTGCTTTGTATACTTTCAATAAATTGCTGTGGGGCTACAATATTTAGTGTTCCGGTCTTCAAGCTGCTCACTGATCGAAGACCGCTGATGGAAAAGACAGTAAAAGAATTGAATACACACCTCGATGCAGCCCCAAAAGGGTCATAAAACATTTTAATAATGGGCGACGAAATTAATAAATTCTGACCCAACTTGGATTAGGAGCTTAATCTCCATTTACAGGTAAGAGATTGATTGTTTACTAATATCCGTCTGCTGTACATTAGCTTAGTAAAGCAGATCAGGCATAGGGAAAAGAAAAGGAAAATTCGAACCAGTTTTTGTTTCTAATGAATCTCCCATTTGGCAAATTTGTAATTGCGGTAGCAAAAATGGAGGAGAAATGGGAATTGGAATTCAGGGGCAATAAAGGGTGGAAATACGAGGTGGTGGAGTGCGTGCAGGTGGCAGTCTTACGTGCAATTGGCTTTGCGTTGGCCGCCTGTATCTTGTGAAAAGCTTTCGTAGCATAATGTCTCTACATAATCGTCCCTTTACAGGAATCCTTCCGATGAGGAGTCTCTAGACCTGGGTATGAAAATATGAAATTGGGTGGGATGCCTAAAGATGTTTCACCGGATCGAGCTTCGGGATCGGGCTCCCATAAGAAGCGTCGTCCCAGTAGCAGGTATCAGAGAGCTATTACAGTGATTGAATCTCCAGCTTGGCTTCCGAAAGGATGGATCACTGAACTCAGAACTAGAGAGACTGGTGCCAGTGCTGGAACCACAGACAAGGTATTTACAAACACCCCAATTTCTCAAGTGGAAGTTTTCATGATTTTAGTCTGCATCAAATTGTCTTTGGTTTTCCTCTTTCTATAATTAGGTACTGTTTGTTATGAAACTAAGAATTCTGATAGCTAGAACGTACCGAGGACTGGTTGTTGGGATTTTGGGTCACCGGTCCTCTGTAAAACCGAGGCACCGTTCTGATTAGTCTCCCATAATTTGTACTCTTGGCTTCTAAGAAATGAGATTTTACTGTAGAAGCCTAAGTGGGCTTGTTGTAGCCCAGAGATATCAGAGGTCCAAGAATTGAGTCTGAAAGTAGAAGAATAAGATTCTCTTGTAGAAGCCCAAGTGGTTATGTTTTAGCCCAAAGATATCATAGGCTCAGGAGTTGAGTCTGAGAGTAGAAGAATGAGATTTTGTTATAGAAGCCTAAGTGGGCATATGTTTTAGCCCGAAGATATCATAGGCCCAAGAGTTGAGTCTGATACTGAGTAAGCTTAACATATAGAATTCAACCAATAGTACTTTAGACTAACAAAACATGGAGGAATTGGATACCCCACACACCATTCCACATGTAATTAAACATAAAGCCAAAGAGATCCATTTAATACTTAAAACCCAGCAGTTTATGTTAGCAAGATAGAAAGGGAGAACAGCAACTTGCCGTCTGACGACCTTAGGGCTCAACTATATCTCCATACTCATTAGGTACTGACATTCTCTCCATACCAACCTCACAATTCTTTTATCACCACAGTGCGGCCATTAGGATTTAGTTCTGTACCAGCCTCACAATTTTTTTTTATCATCAGAGCGCAGCCATTAGGATTTTGTTTACGATTGAGAATGCTTTTAGGCCTATATTGTGCCTAACGAACACTATTTGGAATGGGAAAAGAGAACTGGGTTTTTGCACCGAGAGAAGCAAGGTGCTCTACAGCCCTGGTGAGGGGAGATCTTCATTTCGTGGGAGATCTTCATTACTTCATATTTGTGTAATGCCTAAACAAAGGCCAACATGAAATACAATTGGCTTTCTGAGTGGTGTATTCCTACAAATTGTGGAGTTTTGTCACAATTGGAAGTCCCAATGAGTGCTTTCTCTTGTTGTGAAGGGACTTAGTAAGAAAGGTTGACTTATTCAAAACAGGGGAGCTGAACCACTATGATAACCAGTTGAATTTTGGTGATATATAATATATACCAGCATAGATCCAACTTAGCTTAGTGGGTTAGCTAGATCTGTTTGAACCAACCAGTTTAAACACGGAGATCTCTTAGAGGTCATGGGTACAAGTCCAGTGGAGTCCCTCTAGGTTAGGAGTACCCTGTTGTAAACCAGCAGAATTTACCCCAGGTGCTACTCCCGCAAAGTAAGGAGGTGTCTTGAAGGTTTCCTCAAGGAAGTTTTCCATGGCAAAGAATTAAGAAAAGCATAGATCTGTCTTAACACTAGATCTATTAAGTTTCAAGAGGTTTACAAATGGTGTTTTTCAATCTCTCGGTGTTTAACAGATCCAAGTTAAGATGTATCTATGCCAGTGTAAAGTTTTTAGTGGGTGGTGAAATTCCTACAAATGATTGAGTTTTGTCACTAATTGAAATACCATGGAGTGTTTTCATTCCTAGTCTGAGGATTTAATGAGAAAGGGACTTAGTGAGGAGGGCTGAGTTATTCAAAACTGGGAAACTGAACATCGGTGATCATGGTAGGCTCACAATAGGGAAACTGAATTTCAATAATCTAGGTGAGTTCAAGCTTTCTATGGTTCCCTTATTGACAATCCTGCTTTTGTTGGTTGTGCAGTATTTTTTTGATCCTGTGTCAGACCATAGATTTCGATCTAAGAAAGACGTGTTTAAGTTTGTGGAAACTGGATATATCAGAGGGCTTAGTTCAAAGCGGAAGAATGAAGACCCTGATGGTAAAACTTCAGCAGAGAACAAAAGCAGTGTAAGTTTCAAATCATCAATTCTGAGCAGATTTTGTTTGCCTTCTAGTTACGCCATATGCTAATTCCCATTTGTTTGGCTCAAGCTTACTGCCTTGGCAATGCAAATACACCTGTTTCATCATTACCCTCACAAAACTTCAGTGAACTGCAGAATACAGCAGGAGTGCATGCTAGTAAGAGACCTACTAAGGTTAAATGGGTTCTAAATAGTTCAGAAGGATCCTGGGTACCTTTTATAGATGAAAAGGAGATGAATGGATCAAACCTGAAGGAAGGGGAGTTGATTTTTGACCTCGATAGCAATGCAAACACATGTAAAGAGTACTTTCATCTCAAAATCCTTTTATCTGCCATTTTCTTTCTCACATAGCCTTGCAGACCACTTACTAATGTACATGTTATTTGTTGCAGCCATCCATTACACTCCTTTTAATAGTTAAAGCTTCTTGTATTGATATCCTTAAAGATTTTTAGGGAGGAATTTACTAGCAGCAACATTGTTGTTGTTTTTCTGTTTCTTATGTATTATTTAATGCCTTTCAGCAGTTTTAGTTTTTGCTGCTTGCCTTGCTGAATACTTTGACTTGCAGGTGGTGAAGAACAATTGAAAACTGCTCTTTTTGAGAATGTTTGTCCTTCTAAAGGACCAACAAAAGAAAGCATTGAAGGAGAAATTGATTTGAACAAAGAAAGGGATGACTCACCAATTGTCTCACCTTTTGGAGATTTCTGGCGAGATCCTTGTCTGGAATTTGCTGTCAAAACTTTGACAGGAGCAATTCCTGTTGTAGATGATGATTTGGTCCTTCAGGATGTCCTTCAGAATTATTTTTCACCTCAAGTGAAACCAAATGAAAATCTGTGTAGTAATTCAAATCTCTCTGATCCATTAGGTTCTGTCGCTCTTGCAGATGGCTCTGGCGGCAATAAGCATTCTGAGGATCCTAATTCAACTGAAGAAAAAGCCTCACCATCCATGGTGGAGTTTAATAGAAGTAATGTGAATCAACACATTTTATCTGTTTCAGATTGTTTGCCTGGTACTGGAACTCTCAATAGAAATGGATATAAGAGGAAAGTGAAGAAGTTTATGAGGCAAGATGCTAAAGACTTGCTTGAACCACTTGGGAGAAAACTCTGTAAGCAGGCCTTGGCTTTTGTGAAGGAAAGTAGGCATTCCAGTATGTTTTTTGAGAAACAAGCAAAGGCCATGCCTGAGTCGTTTTACTTGTCCCGAAATTTTGGAATTGACTGTTGAGATCTTAAACAGGGTAGTTATTACTGAGCATATGCTGGCTGTGCTTATTATATGGTATTGATAGCATATACTACTCCAGAGGAAAATGATTACCATGTTCATTCCAATTTTGTGCGATATGTCGCCCAGCTAAATGAGAAATGGCATTGTCTGTGTACAATTGTTGCATTGGTGTCTAACCATTAATGATGTGCTGCTTTAGATATCAACGGCCTATAGAGAGACAGATTTAATATGACCTAGGGAGTTCAATCAATTGTAGGCACAGATTTTTTATTCGAAAACAAGATTATATGAAAATCTGTCTATGACTACACAGCATTCATGTCATATATTTCTGCTTTGGTTATAGATGCTAGTAATTCATGCTGCTGCCATTAGTTGTCTCTGTCCTATATTTTGATGTTCATATCTCGTCCTTAGGCTATTCTCTTTCTCCTTTGAATCACCAACATATACGTATTCTGGTGCCAACATAAGTACTCAATGTCAAGTTACTACCAAGTTTTATATAAGATTAGTAGCTGTTTCTTCCATCACTTGTTGGATGTATCATAGCTAAGCAGTCTTTTGGTCTGAATATATAATGGAGACTCAACACTGATTGTCTACAGTCTCCAACAATGATTGTCTACATGGTTGGATAGGAAATGGTTTAACCATGTACTAATTTTTGGGCATGCTTGTTCCTGCATCATACTTTTCTTCCTACATTAAAAAACTTCTTCGGATTACTGAAATTTGATTTAGCTGAGGTCAACTTGTTAACTGTTTCTGCACCATGAACATTTTGTGGAGCAATTTACTGTAGCTATATCTAAATATTCGAGTGGAACCCTTCAAATTTTACCTCCCTTGGCATTCCTACACCATAGAGAGTATAACTCGCAAGCTATTGGAATGATGACAAAACTAATGATAATGGGTATTTTGTTGATGACCCTAGATTGGTCGTTTGGTTAAGCATCCACATCCATATGTAAGATGTTGAAGAACCCAGATTTGTCTATATATTTTGTTAAGGGTTCATATTACCGTGTAAAAGGTTTATCCTCTTGGATCTATGTGGAAACCCATGTAATTCCTAGTTTTTTTCTGCCAAACTGGTAAGAGAGCTTGAAGAATGTCGCTGATTGGCACCATCCAATAATATACCCAAAAAGATTCAAACTAAATTTGCAGATCAGATTCTTCAAATTTGATCTTCCGTTTTATGTTGTCTTTCTTGGTTCTTCTGTACACATGCATCACTGCAAATAATTGGATATTTTGGTTCTCTGCATTCGCTAAGCTGTAATTTGTAAACTTACTGTTAAATTCGTTGACCTTGTCTGCATTACATGAGCAGGTGGTAACCGTGCTTGAAGTCTAATTGTTCATTTTGTCATGATGCAATCTTTATGGGGCATAATTAGCTTTTAATGTTGTGGTCCAAGTGTGAGCTTTTGATGGGCAAAGATAACTATTGTTTTCAATTACCCAAGTTTTATGGAGGTGCTACTTCTGATAACTCCATCGCTGTTTGGTGATGAGGGTGTCTGACAGCTTCTCATTTTTGCTTCAGCTTTTTCTGCTCGTACTTCTTACTCAGAATTCCCATTCATGAGTATAGAAATACTTAATTCCACTCATATCTACCGTCATTTTATGGTATCTTGCTGGTTTAGATATACCCTCCAAAGTCTTTATCGTGTAGAGCTTTTAATATAATTCATATTTTGCCCCATTCTTGATAGTGATGTCCCAGTTTTTCCAAGTATCTGTCTTGAAAGTAATATTTTTTTGTGGTTCCTTTTGCTGATATTGGGCCCTGCATTTGTCTTTATTATGTAGAGTTTTCATAATTCATATTTTGTGCAATTCTTTATAGTGATGTCCTGGTTTTTCCATGTATCTGTTTGAAAATAGTATATTTTGTTGTTCCTTTTGCTGATGTAGGCCCCTGCGTTTGGCTTTATTGTGAAGAGCTTTTCATAATTAATATTTTGCCCAATTCTTTATCATGATGTCCTAGTTTTTCCATGTATCTGTTTGAAAGTGGAATTGCCCAAACTCTTTATCGTGATGTCCTAGTTTTTCCATGTATCTGTTTGAAGGTGATATTTTTTAGTTGTTCCTTCTGCTCACAGAATTTGGTTGGAGAGGAATTGTACAAAAAGTTATTAGTAGGCACATGCTGTTGAAATATATAACAAACTTCAAAAGGTGACTGGCCTATGGAGTCATTGCAAACTCTGTTGTAACAAATAACAAACTTCAAAAGGTAACTGGCCTATGGAGTCATTGCAAACTCTGTTGTAACAAATGGGTTAAGTTGTTGACAGATGCAAAGAACGTGTATAATGGTCTCATTGATAAGCTTAATTTCACAATCTGTATAATGGTCTCATTGACAAGCTTAATTTCAAAATCTCTCTTAGGGCCTCATTGATAAGCTTAATTTCACCATCTCTATAAGGGCCTCATTGCAAAGCTTAATTTCAGTCTCTCTGAGGATGAAGAGTGGAGGAAAACAACCTTAATTTGACAATCTCTGGGAGAATTAGTTGAGGAAAACTTTAGTTGATATTCTAATATTTTCCATAACAGTTATAAAAATATGGCCAGCCAAGCAAATTAAAATTCTGTCTGAAATAATTGTCAACAAGAAGCTACATAATCAAATTAAAATCCTGTCTGAAATAATTGTCAACAACAAGCCACAGAATCAGAAAAAGCCACATGATCAGAAAAATTTAATCCTAGATAAACTCTTAGTGGTTTCGTTGCAAGGTCGCAGCCTCGAACTTAAACCAGGAATCAAAGGGTGCTAAAAGGTCAAAGTCCAAAAGCTATTGATTGATTTGGTGACAAATTGTGGAAGGATTGACTTTAATGCATGTACCTAAAGATTTAAGATCCAAATTTAATTGATTATTTTTACCTGAAATAGTGTTTGTATGAGGAAGAAGATGATTCGTTACTTCACCAAAAATTCATATTAGTATTGAGTCTATATGATGAATAATAAAGACTTTGGGCTGAAATTTGTCTAAGATAATAGATACATGTAGAATATATTTATTGTACAGATGTAATGGTCAACCAAACATTTATATTCACCAGCTATTTGCAATCCATTATTATTAATTTTAATAATGGAAATCAACTTTTATATGCACCAGTTATAAATCTTTTCCATAAAAGAAATGGACTTTACAATGATTATTCTCATTCGAGGAACCCACATTTTGCAATGATTTACTTATATAATCGTTAATTTGATAATTTCGTTATTTTAACTTAATATCATATTTAATTTAATTTGATTAATATAAAGATTATTACTGATATAGATAATTATTCGTTAATTTTAATTTAATTTAATATATAATTTCATTTATATAAAAGTTGCAGTGTCGTAATAATTTATTTTATTTTCTTTCTGAGTTTTATTTTTCAAAATTTTATATGAAAGTGGATTGACGATAACTCACTGGTTGGTTATAACATATAAAGCTCTGGAACGCTGTTTTTATTAAGCTCTCAACACACTTATAATATAAGTTTTAAAATTAAAATTAGATTATATTTAAACAATTTTATTAACATATTTCAAATTAATTAATTTAATTTACCAAATTAAACGAGTTAAAATTGTGAATTTAAAATGTTATTTCTTTTTAATTTGTTCGAATGGTATTTTTTTCAACCAAACCTCATTCCTACATGTGAACATGTTAAGAACATGCTTCTAAATGAAATGAATATATTGTATGATGCATGAATATATATAAATTATATGTTTTATAAGATGTCTTATTATAGATTTTTTAATTTTTATTTAATAAAAATATTTATATATTATGATATAAAACAATGATGGGATTAATCTTTTAAATATTATGTTGTGGTTATTATTTAATATAAAGAATTTTGTTTGATGAATATGTTATATATTTATATAATATGATATAACAAATATGTTATTTTAAGTGAGAATTTAGTGAGATTTTGGGACTTTCTGTGGATTTTTTTCGATCTAATTTTTCTAAAATCTAGCATGAATTTATTGAAATCACAAGGTTGATGGGTAACCCTTGCACAATCGAAGTGCCTTGGGGTTTTTCAGGTGTTGAATCCATATATATAGTAAAAAAAACCAGTTTAAGTAACACAAATCAATTTTTCATCTCAATTTTTTTGGTCAGATTCAGACAGAGTGTTCAAATCAATTAATTTAACTTAAGAAAAGTCTTTCCATAGAAATCATAGAAGAGAAATTTTTGGCCAATTGTTTCAAACCAAGTGTGATTCATTATCAAGACCCGATGAAGAGGCAGACCATGGAAAAAACTTAAATAAACAGCAACATAGAGACCATAATTTCCATAATTTCAAGTAACATCTATATTTGAACAATAATATTTAAATTATGATATTAATTTTTTAAAAATACATGTTATTAAGTAACGACTATATTAAA
>APFE031170640.1:0-13994 GCA_000404065.3 Pinus taeda | reverse complement strand
AGAATAAATTTACCTTTAATAGAATATTTTGAATAGAATTTAGATAAATTTTATATTCATTTAAAAGTTGATTTAATTTAAAATATTATTTTTAGAATATACAAATATAAATGATGATGATAATAATGATATATTTAAGGGATGGTTGTAATTTACTCAACCTCCTTTATAGCATATTAAGGTTATGAGGTATCTAATTTCTAATTATCTAATATCATATTGAGAATATGGGTATCAAACTTCTACCAATCTGATTTCATTTGAAATTGTGTTTTGTGATGGTTATCACCTTCTACTTGTTGCGAGCTTTCTAGCAATAATTCTTTTATTAAAAATAAATCCAAATCATCCAGATATGATCCTTTGAAGATTTTCATGATGGCACCAAGAATTAATCACCTTACATTTAATTTAAACAAGACTTTGATTGAAAAATTAATATATTTAATATTATATACTCATATCCACATGCACAATTTATAAAGTTCCATGGTTTCATTGGTGAAATCCAAAACAATCCAAAACTTACCAATGTAAAATATTTCACCACGGATGTCGTCAATCTCTTAATTCTTTATTAACCCTTGATGGGGTCATTGGCCATCGATTGAATTTGTTAAAGATACTATAACCAAATCAAATTTAAGAAGAGCACACTTCTCATTGTTCACAGTTTAGGTAAAACTATTGCTCGGAAATCACCTTCTTCTTCATACAAGAGAAATTCATGAATGTAAGTCACTATATGCATATAAATATTCTCATGTAAGTAATACATTAAAGAATATTTTTCTTCAGGGAATGATTATTGCTAGAATTTTAAAGGTACAACACGCTCAAAGGTGGTATCTAGGAAATGATTATTACCAGAATTTTGAAGAGTACAACATGCTCAAAGGTGGCAGAGCCTCTGCGGGGTGACTCAGGATAACTTGTTTAATGGGGGGAATTGTTGACATAGTCGACGTGGCAAGAGCTACCAAATACTAGACAGGTATAGGTAAGTAAATATTTGGCAAGGTGATGGTTTCCATTACTTACGAAGATATGGAACTAGGTGGGGTGTACAAGAAAGGAATTTGCTATGATAGTTGTTGTATCTATTTCTTGAAGGCAATTTATTGGCTAGAAACTACACTAAGAAACCAAATCAACCACTTTAGGTCCAAGTTGGCCCTTGAACCACAAGGGTCTCCCTCAAGTGTTACGAGGATTTAATGTTGTTCATTATCACTAAGCAATAGTCTATGAAGCACAATTTCCAAATATAGGGGTTTCTGGATGGTGGTTGTTGATGAGTCACAAATCCATGTTTAATAGATTAAGTCCCCTCTTTCACAATCCTACTTAAAGTGCCAACATTCAACATGATAGAATAAAATAGCTTGAAATATGAGGACGAAAGACATAAAGTGATATTAGGAAGCATAAACATTCACATTGAATATCAATAATACCTAATAAGAACATAAGTATATAGAAGAATATCTATAGTGAAACATCAATATATATATGAATTGAATAGAAACAACAATCTAATGATGTAGAGGGATCAACAATGACACACTATCACCTTGATCTACTCAGTAAAGAACATAACTTTGTAGTGGGATGTCAGGGAGGTTGACACTTAACCCATCCTTTCCTAGATATCTATACCACAGATGTATGCAGAAATAAAGATCAAGTAATCACTAGAAAGCACTCACACAACAAAAAAATATGTCAAGAGGCTAAAGCTAGAAGTCCTTGATTTAAAAATATTTAATATCGATCTTTACAAAAATACCAAGTTTTGGCCTAAAAGCCAACCATAAAAAAAGAAAGATTATATAAAAAAATTACAATAACAAACTGTGTCTAGCTTTTTGGAATAAAATCCTAATAATCAACTAACAATAAAGATAATCTTGAATGAATCAAATATATCTGGAACATATTGCAAGATGTTTTGAATGATTGAAGATGGAGCCAAATCCCTTTGAAATAGGAATATTATGCCACTTATCTTCTCTAGATGCTTTTGACTACTAAAGAACTGCTTGAGAATCTAATTTTGCTCCTTGAAATTTGCAAATAATCTCCAACTGCTCATTTTTTTTTGTTAGGCGTCTTTTGACTGATGATTCATCGCTTTGAATCTAGGATATGACAAAAGCCTAACTGTCGATTTTGTGCCTTGGAATGTTTTTGAATTCTCTTCTAAATTTTTTAACTTCCATCGAATATTTTATTGCCATCTACTCTTTCAAAATTTCATTTGCATCCTTTAAATCTGGGATTTGACCTTTTGTTTAATGATATACTACCAACTAGAAATTTGAAGTGATCTTCGACATATTGAATTTCCTTCATAATTAGATTTTGTATCTTGATATTAGGGATATATAGTCCAAAAAAATCATTATACTTTTCCACAAAATCTAGAATGAAACTCGGGCCTCAAAATCCAAATAGATTCTTTGATTGTTGATCCTCGTCTTTAAAATTTAAATTTATTGAAGTTGCTCCCTAAGAATTTTTTGACTGCCCATAAATATGGAAATGAACCTTTGATTTTCAAGTGCTCTGGCAAGTAATCAATTTACACAACAACATGTATCCTTTGTCTTTAATCCATAAGATTATATTCGTTGCAATGATTGAATTAAGTGGATAAGATACTAAAAAACCCTCAAAGTAGTCATAATTTTTTGTGTGTAGAAACTTTCATTTGTTGAATTTCTTGTGGAGGATAGGAAGAAGGTCCAAGCTTATCCACTTGAAAATTAATTTCTTGATAGAGCTCTGATACTTTCCAAGAGGGTGTAAATGTATCAATAATGATGTATAGAAGTTGTTTCAAATCTTTGAGAATGGAACAAATGAAGCCCTTAATTGATTTTTCAATTTTAATACCTTTTGATGATAATTTTTCATCAATCTCAAGGCTACATGGTGATTATGCATCTAATCATCAATTTCCACAATAATCCTCATTTTACCAGTGTCTTCAATGATACCTCTCCCTAAAAGTTTGCCATATGTCCATTAGCTCTCAACTCAGCCATGTTGTATTATCCTCAAGTTTAACTTATGCATCTGCTCCAACATTAACAATAACCACTTCTCCTAAGAGGTTTATAATTACTAGTGACAATTTTTCCATTTCATAGACAAAATCTATATCAGCTAGTTTTTTATTTTTATTTTTGCAATTCTTGCTTGAATGTTATCTTGCTATGACGTATCTTTAAGTGTTCTTTAATCTAGTCTTCACAAGGTCATTCCCCATTAAAAAATCCTTTAAAGGATATAATCAATGGAAGTAGAGGAATATTAGACCTATAGTTACTCTTCCATGCTTCTATTCTTTGCATATCCAATTATAGATCTAGTTCCTGAAACCAACATCACTTATGAGGTGAACAAGTTAAAATAATGTTAAGAAATTTATCAACATGCTCCTTTTCCGTACGCAAAACATGTGTATTCCCTAAGGGTTTTTTATTTTCACTTTATGCACCAGTTGCATCTTCAAATTTTGTATGAAGATATACAAAGACTAAAGAAACACGAGGGGTTTACAAAGGGATTTATAAATTCATGTGTTCGTGTGGAAAATGTTACATTGGAGAGACAGGAAAATCCATTTGAATCAGGCTAAAAGAACATGATGCGGACATAAAAAATGATAGAACTCGGTCTTTAACATTTGCAGAAAACTCATCTAAGACATGTCACCATATTTGCCTTGAAGACACCTTAATAATCACTAAATAAAATCATTTGTATAAGCAAAAGGTACGTGAAGCCCTAGAAATTATTAAGCACCCTGATAATCTTAATAGAGATGGAGGTATGGAAGTAAATAGTAGTTATATCCCCTTATTCTCACAAGGCCCCTAACCTTACTTCCTTAACTAGTCTCTTCCTTTGTCCTCCTTACCCTATTTAACCTCTCCTTCCTCCCCTCTCCCTCATATTCATTTCCTCCTCTAAACCTTAACACTACATCACCCTTATCCTATTTCCTTCCATATCTTCCTTATTATTAGTCCCTGCCTGGGACTATTAGCGATCGATCGATCACTGACAATCAATTAATTACTCCTTTGACCAAAATATTTTATGTTTTCCCAAATTTTATCCAAAGTTTTCGATGGCAATTTAGCGTCCTAAACAATTTATCCAAAGTTTTGTTTTTGACCTCTTATTAGAAACTTCGCGCGTATCGAGGGAAAAATACACCTGCAAAGTTTTGTTATCCAAAGTTTGAAAGGAACTAACATATTTCGAAAATAATAGGATAATAAAGTTTGATGTCTGCTTATTATTATCTTTTTTCGCTTTGTGTTTCTTTATAATGGTTTATTTGACACAAATTCAAATTACCACCATAATTTTTCTTTAGCATAATCCATGATATTATATGGTCGTACGACCAGAACCTAGTGCATGCTCTGAATTTCTCATGTAAAGAAAATTCCTATAAAGTAACCGCCATAAAGTTACCATGCCACATGGGAATTTTAAATATTTATTTATTTCTCCTATAAAGTAACCGCCATAACTCTAATAAGTTACCATGCCACTTGGGAATTTTAAATATTTATTTATTTCTGCTATACAGTAACCGCCATAATTCTTAATAAGTTACCATACCATGCCACTTGGGAATTTTAAATATTTATTTATTTCTCTGGATAAATTTCAAAAAATAATCAAAACCTATTTGATGTATCCCTTTTTTTTTCAAATTTTAAAATTATATAAAGGATGGCTCATCCCCATAGGATATTACAGAACGAACTATTGACGGCAGGCGAATGTTAATTGGAAAAAAGCTTCCGAAAAACCACTTCTAAACCACAGATTAAAAAGTTATGCTTTTGGGGTTGATTTTTCCATTTGCAAAACCACTTGGTACTTGTCCCCAAACTACTCAGTCCGATACGATCTGTTTTATTGGATTTGTTGTAGAAAAAAATACTTTAAAATGTATGCATAAATATTTATTGAGTTTTCTCCTTTATAATTAAGGATATTAAATTTTATTATAATTATATTAAAATACAAAATTATATTATATAATTGATAATATATAAAACAATTAAAATTATATATTATCATAACTTATTATAGTTTAATTATAATCAATTTAATAATGTAATTAATACATTTTGTATATATATTTTTGATAATTTGGCAGGACTATATCTATATTTAAGGTTAATATTAATATGTAATTTTATTTCATTATATTGCTAGTTGATATTTTTATTTATTATAATATATATATATATATATATATATATATATATATATATATATATATATATAATTATATATATTAAAAACAAAAACCATATATATTCTTTTGTGTAAAGTTATATAATTTTTTTTAATGATAATATTCTCAAATTTTTTATTTTTACACGTATATTAATATATTAAAATTTAATGTTCCATTATAACAAAGTCTAATATGTATATATATGAATGATACAAAACAATTAAAACAAAACAAAAGAAACCATATATCCTTTTGTCTAAAGTTACATAGATTAAAAAAATTATAATGATAATATTCTCAAATTTTTTATTTTTAAACGTATATTAAATTAAAAAAATTATAATGATAATATTCTCAATTTTTTTTATTTTTTAAATGTATATTAATATATTAAAATTTCATGTTCCATTATAACAAAGTTTATATAAAAAATAACTTATGTGAAAAGGAAAAATTTTTATATTTATTATTTGATATTAAGTGGATGTGAGCATTAAAAAAATTGGTTGGATTTCCATGCAACCACTTAGGGGACTATATATTAGAAGAGCATAAATTTTTTTATATATAATTGAAAGAGATCAAGTAATATTGTTCTTTCATGTTATTAATCGATTAAGTGTATGTTGCATTTTAGCTTAAGCTTTTGGTACGTGTTCTGAGTGTCCTGCATGCAGGACAGATGTTTGCATATGGTGGTTCAACTGTTGCATGGACTACCTCCCTCGTTTACAGCTGCCCCCATTGTTTACACCTGCCACCATCCAAACCACCATAGTTTACACCTGCCAAATGACCATCGTTAACATTTTGTGGGTATAATCGGCTATACCAAGCGAGGTCCATGGACGAGCAGAAGATTGGAAGAAGGACCATAATGGTGGCCATGAATGACACCAAGAACAGCTACAACGCTTTGCAATGGGCTTTTCACACAAATAGAATCATTCTCTTTCATGCTCCATTCAATTTTCCCTCTCGCAGTTACGCCGGATTCAATTTCCAATTCCACAGATGCAAGTGTCGGTTAGTGTCTTCTGTTTTATTGATTGAAATGATTTTAATCTTTTTAGCTAAAAAATGAGCGTGTTGTGTTGATTCATCTCAGATTTTCATCTTCAAGTGAAGTGCTTAATTCTGTTTTTGATTTATCATTACAGAGGCCAGATTCTGATTGCAGCTTGGCAGTTGCGTTGAAGAATTTGGACGACAGAATCAAGATATCTACGGAGAAGATTCGGAACAAAGCAATGGATATGCAAAGCTAAAAATGTATGGTTTACTCCCAATATATATATATATATATATATATATATATTAAAAAGAATTTAAAAAGTTGGCATGAACAATTCCAGGGTTAGTTCAAACCTAAACTAATGTAGTTTTAATGTTCAGTTCCAGGCTTTCAGCTCGAGCCTTCCTTACTTGTTCGTTGCATTTGTAGTTTTTATTCCTTAACTTCCTTCTAACATATATTTTTATTCAGAGATAAAAATAAGGAATGAAGGGGCTAACCTACTCTTCGCTGATAATCTCCTGAAGCCGATCCTTAAACGCGGGGACTCGACATCCTCCGCTCTTCAAATTAACAAAGGCAATAATGGCTGCTTTCGGTGCAGTGCTGGTGCCGTCCCAGTGATGTCGACCTTCATCGTAAGAAAATTCTTTGTTTCTCACAGCTTCCACCATGGCAATTCTCAGATACTCTGGGATGATTAATCTTTTTCTCAAGTCTTCCATTTGAAAGGAAATTATGAATGCTATTTGAAAGGGAATTATGCTTATAATACCTTTAGTTGGCATAAAATCACATACAAAAAACCGCACTGGCTTTCCTGTGTTGATTCTTCCCATCACATATGTCTCCTACTTTATACATCGATCTGAGTTTTGATGCAGGTATAGAGCCTTTTATTACACTGTTCAACTGGGACTCATCACAAGCTCTGGAGAATGAGTATGGATTCTCTGTACATATAATTCATACATAGATTAGAACTTACACAAACGTCAATACTAATTGTATTTTAGAAAAACAATTAGAAATTAGAAAGATTTTCCTTCATGAAACTACTAATAAGCGAATGATATCATTTCCAAGTTTGCATGGACACTACGTTAACCGATATTATCAAATTTAATTGAAATTTTGTTATCTCTGTAATATAGATATATGGTTAATGCTTTGAAATTTTCCAAATTGCAAACACTTGTTTTAATATAATTTACTGTTTTCCATTTTAAAATCAATTTTTTTTTTATCTAAATAAATAACTAATTAATCTAGTTTTGAGGTTTAGTTTAATTGATCTAGTTCTTCTCTTCTCTTTAAAACGCATTTTCTCTTAAAAGATTTGAGGGTTCAATTCTTCCTTCATATACTCAGGATTTAGGATCTATCAAGCCATGTAAAATTTATATACATTTTTGTCGGATACTGGCCAGGCACTATATAACAGTTTATTGTTTTTAATATTATTAACCAGTTGTGAACAAAACACTTAATTCATCTATCTTGCTCAGTTCTACCAAAGCAGACATAATGTATATCCAACAGCTCCTTCCTATACCAAGTTACAGAAGACCTCTAAAAGCAATAAATTATTTTCAATTTCTCTGTTGCTTGGCTATCGATAGCCAAATCAACCACCGTTCCTACTCTATGGACCGATTATTTTTTTAACATTACCAACCAGTTGTGAACAGAACACTCAATTCAGGTGGCACGAAACTGAATTCTCAATTCAGCAGGCACGAGATCCATTTGTTTATTAACGAGTGAAACACTAAACTCAGATCAGAAGGAGATCCATTCGTTTAAAAAGAAAGGTGAAGATCAGAAAGGCAAGATAACAAAGAAATCAGATCAAAGAGATGTTGCCGATGGTGCCATTCGTTCTCTGCTGGTCGTTTACACCCTTGGCGGTGTATTTCCCTCCTTGCAGGCAGCTGAGCGTTTTAGTGGAAACGTTGCAGATGGCAGTGGAGAAAACGACACTGTACTTCAGAAGGGCTTATCCCCACATCCGGATTGCCTGTAGAAGGATTCTCACCATATGCGGCTTATATCGCCCCCGGAATCGAACCCCTTGCATTCCGATCTGATTTATTCCCCTTTGTTTTAATTTTGGGAAGCCTTGTAGTATAAAAAGATACAAAAATATACGAGCAATATGACAGGCAGTCTCATTACAAATTTCCACTTCTAAAATTTTGGTGGCGTGTCTAAAAAATAACAGTCCAGTGGAGCAAAATATATAGAAATATATATACAAAAGAGAAAAGTAGCAAAGTAGCAATTGCGTCTCATATGTCCATACTGTACATAAGGGGAAATCCTAGAATAAGAGCCTTTTCTTATACATAAGGTGTTCAACATACGAGCCATGATGTTTGATATCAGGTGAATATTACTGTAATGAATTTAGGTTCATGAGTGGCTAAAGATTGGATCTTTAACCTTGATCCAATGCTTAGATTGTAGTTGTAGCCTATAAATAGAAGACATGGACCTGTATAAGAAGGATATATTTGTGAATATATAGCAGAAATTTGTGAGTATACATGTTTCAGTCGGGTTTTTTAATTGAAATTGCTGTATCTTTAGTACCAAAATATTGTTGATATTTCAAGGTGGTCCTCAACCTGATAAAATTTATGTAGCTTTTAGGTCAATTTATCAAACTTACAAAACAGTGTCAACCCTAATATATTTGGATGAATTTAAAAACTTATGAAATATCTTCAAAACTAATATACACCTCTATATCCTTTTCATATTTCAATCGTTAGAAGGGCAAAATTTATTTTTCAATCTAATTAACTGCAATTAATTTCTACGATAGATCCAAAGGAATGATGAATGATTAATGAAATAGAATAGATGTCAACTAAAGTACACTTGTTAATTACAATTTTGTATTGTTGTTGTGGCAAACCCCAGCAGGGACTACCGCCACGACAGTGGCTCCCTTGTTACCTTGAGTAATTTAACAACTATAATATTACAACTATAAAACAATATTCAATTTAACTAATAATAATAACAAATATTAATATCGCATTATCACATGATACAAATTTAAAAGTTACAATCAATTAATAATATTTATAATAACTACTAACTTTATTCATTTAAATTAATAATTATAATGCATTAAATAACAAATCATATTTATTTTAATTTAATTATTATAACATTATCAATAATTTTTATAAATATTATCTTTATTAATTATAATAACAATTATTAATATAACTACACACAGACACACATATATATATGATTAACTAGTCTCCATTTTAATTAATTTGTCTTGATAATAAAAAAAATCAGGGTTGATGAGTTGGCTTATTCACATCCTCGCTCCCATATTTATTACCCCACATTCATTCTCTTTTCTTTATCTTTTGTCCTGAAGATGAGTCTTGTTATAGAATCAAAACGTCAGCACACAAATGAAGATTGTGGATCAAATTTTGATTTTGCATTCTCAAGACATCTAGACCATCAACAAAAATAGCCTTATTCAATGTTGTACTTGGCTCCAAAGAAGAGCTATATATAAAAACTTCATTAACCACCTTTCCAATGTTATCCAACGAGGAAAAATGGAAATCGTTGTCATATTTCTAACTCTTCATAGCTCTCATAGTCTTTTTGCATCACCACGAAGTATTTTATCCTAAATGACAGCACCCATGGCTATGGCCTTAAGGAATTATAACTATGAAACGGATACATCTTACTTCAATTCTTCATTGACTCATAGATGTAGGTCTTTTTAGAATCCAACAATATTAAAACTTAGATGAGCTTCAAAAATAGACCACGATACCCTCTATTTCTCCAATGGTCATCATGGAATGTTTTCCAGCTTTACTTTTTGGATTGCAAGTTGCTCATTCTGGCTAAGACCATCATTTCTTCTCACTTGAATATTGCTATAAATTTTGATAAACGCTCATCCTTTTCTAGTTTGTAAGCTTTACATGTTGCCTTTGATTCTGCAGACATTATCACAAACTTGACATCATTTCCACTTTAATATAAACCAATAACATGTATGGATACGATAAGTATTAGTTCTTTATTGACAATTTTTTGTTTGGACCAAACATACTCACTCATTGGAAAATATTCATGTCTAAATATACCAATATATGGTTCTTTACCTTTTCTTTTAGTTAGAAATACACAAACAATTACACTCAATTTTTTGAAAAGCTTGATTATCTTGAAATTTCTTGCTTTCTGAACGTAGTGACAAAATTTTCCTACTTATGGCCTTCACGTTACAAATATTGTAAACCCAGGGAGGGAGAATGGACAAACCAACACTCAAATCAATATCAACATTCTGACTTGCATTAAATTGAATCTCCAAAGATGTGAAAGTTTTTTTGATATTTTTCTCTGCATTAGAACCTTTAGGAAATGGGCACAGTTCCATTGGAAGACTTCCTTAACCTTTTCCATCATTCTACATCGACACAAACACATAAACATGGGTACTAGTGCTCTTGCCATAAAAATCTATAGAAATATGTGATGCCTTTGTACTCCAAATATTGTTAAATAAACTTCAATGTCTTCCATTTAAATAAATCGGCTTGAACTATACATGATTGAAACTCATTTTATCTGTGTTAGGATAAGTATTCGCTCAATGAAACGTTGCATCAACTCCTTTCTATATGTCGAAACGTGAGAAATGCTTCATATACTAGGTTTGTTAATTCATCCTAGTGCCCTTACATTATATTCACACATGTTCTAATATTGAAACCACAAATGGTATCGTGGGGGGTTATGGGTGGTATTTGGTTTTGATGAGGAGGGCCCTACAATTTTTCTGGAGTTTCCACATTACCAAGGTTGTTTTATCAAACAACACATAATTGAACCGCCTCTTGCATTAAATGTCAGACGACCTAGGGGATATGGAATTGAACCTTAGTCGGTGATTTGTGAATGCCATTACTCATCATTAAAAATCACAAGGCCTTTTCCCTGTGTGCTTCTATCGTTGATATTACCCTTGCAATGTGATTTTGACACCTGACATATTTGGATGTCATCGGGTTGATTGATAAATGATTGCATAGAAGCTTGCTTCTTATATGTGTGTGTGTGTGTGTGTGTGTGTGTGTGTGTTTGGTCATGGGAAATTATCCCACATCGACTGGGTGGAGGAGTCTCATGGTGTTTATATACACCATATTAGCCCCCTCTCTTGTGGCTTGGAGCTTAATGCATTGCACTTATTCTAATCTAGTTAAGATTAGAATAAGGCTTAAAGAGCCTTCATTTTTTAATAAGAAATTGTTATAAATAATAAGCAATATTTAATTAATAATTTCAAAATATTTATAAAATATAAAATATTTATAAAATATTATATAAATATAAATTATTTATAATAACAAAAATTAAAAAGTTGAAAGGATATTTGAATATCATGAGAGAAAAAGGAGAAAAGCAACAAATCTTGATAAAGGGATGAAATATGTAATGAGAAAAATGATGAGAAAGAGCCACATGACCAAAAAAATTTAACTCGGTCATTCTAACAAGAATATGTTACAATGTAGGCTCCAATTGCGGGTTGCTTCACCCCATGGGATGCAAAGAGCTTGTAGACCAGGTGCCTTGAATCCTTTGGGCATGGAGTCATAAGATGTAAACCAGTCCCTTTAGTCAACTTTTCTTTACTTGTAACTTGCAATCTATGACCTGAAACCTGTAACCTACTTTTATATGAAATTATTCTTGTTCATCAATGAACCATACTGCAAATAGCCACCTACTGGAAATGAAAATAAATCATGGCAGTGCCTAACCCATTAGGCTATCGAGTCATATCAATCCCCAATAATGAATTCAACCCTTTCATTATCCTACAACTTATTATACTCAAACTAAAGGAATCCACACATTGCAAACTAAAATTGTTGAAATCAAATCAAAACAACCTGATCTATTGCACACTAACTACTCAAACACAATCTTATTCAAACACACACCCCTACTTATGCATTGTTTAGTGTAGTTATACTTTCAATGTAACCAAGTGAGGAGTGGGTTATCTAACAGAACACTTTACATGCAAATGAAAACTTGAAAGTATATACAAGATAAAACTCAAATTCAATAGGCAACTTATAGTTACAGGTGAAAATCAGTAAGTTGTTAAAACATATTTCGTTCAAGAACTTAGAAAACTTCATCCACCACTGATATTAGAGATTTATGATCACTGTTGAGAGGAATAAAGATATATTGTTGTATTTCATCATCATAACAACGAATGCACTTTTAATTTCAAACCAATGGAATATGAAACCCATGGAATTGCCAAATAAAAACAAAGTGGAGCTAATACGTGAAAGAAATGTAACCAATATCAAATGTCTAATCCTTGTTCACCATAAAAAAAAGATAGATCTAATCTTTTATCATTCTCCTAGGGGAAATATTTCTTCATTAATGCACTCCCTTGCAACGACGCCAAATGTTGTATCTTTTTATTGAAGGAATTTCATTGGCTGGAAATTGTGCCAAGAAACCAACTCAACACTTTAGGTCCAAGTTGTCCCTTGAACCAGAGGGGTCTCCCTCAAGTGTCACAAGGCTTTAATGTCGTTAAATGTCACTAAACAATAGCCTATGAAACACAATGGCCAGATCTAGGGGTTTTTGAATGGTGGTTGCTAATGAGTCACAAATAAATACTTAATAGATAAAGCCCTCTTTTTCATAGGCTTGATCAAACTACCAACATTCAACATGACATAATAACATAGCTTGAAATGTGAGGATGGAATACATAAAGAGATATTAGGAAGCTTAAACATTCATACTGAATATTGATAATACCTAATAAGAATAGAAGTGTATAGAAGAAACTCTATAATGAAACATCAATACATATATGAATTGAATAGAAGCAACAATCTAATGAAGCAAAGGGATCAATAGTGACACATTGTCACTTTGATCTACTATGTACAGAACATAACTTTGCAGTGGGATGTCAAGGATGTTGACACTCAACCCAACCTTTCCCATATATCTATACAACCACAGATGTATGCAGAAATAAAGATTATGTAATAACTAGAAAGAACCCACAAAACAACAAAATTTGTAAGAGGCTAAAGCCAGAAGCCCTTTATTTAAAAATATATAACATCGATATTTACAAAAATATCAAGGTTTTGGCACAAATGCCAACCCTTTTACAATAAAAAATGAAAGATTGTATAGAAAATTACAATAGCAAACTATGTCTAGCTTTCCGGAACAAAATCATAATAGTTAACTAACAATAAAGATAATATCGAATGAATAAAATAAATCTGGAACATATTGCAAGGTGTTTTGAATGATGGAAGATTGAGTCAAATCCCTTTCAAATAGAAATGTTATGGAACTTGTCTTCTCTAGATGCTTTTTACTGCTAAAAAAGTGCCTGAGAATTTTATTTTGTTCCTTGAAAAAGGCAAACAATCTCCAACTATTAATTTTTTGCTGTTAGGTGTCTTTTAAATGATGATTCATCTCTTTAAATATGGAATTTGAAAAATTCCCAACTATTGATTATGTTCCTTGGAATGTGTTAGCTACCTATACCAATAGGTTTCATTTTTCATGATTGGCAGGGGAAGTGCCAATATGATCTACTTTGGTGATACAAAGATCTCATATTCTTGTGGA
>APFE031170633.1:0-12893 GCA_000404065.3 Pinus taeda | reverse complement strand
CCGCATTTCCAGCACACCACCTTTATAGGTTTTCCTGGAGATTTAGATCTCCCTCTAGATTTAGATCTCCCACTTGATGACTTATTTTTGTTTCTGTTCAAGGACCATCTTCATACAGACAAGGCATCACCATTCTGGTTGTCCATATTTTTCCATCTCATCTCCTCTGTCAACAAGGCTAAGACTATTTCATCAAACTACAAAGCAGTTGCATTGCTACCTATTGCAATAACCAGGCTATCCCACGAATCTGGTAGAGAACACAATAGACTGATGCACTTATCTTCATCTGAAGTTTTAATATCAACAGATGATAACTGACTTACCACAATATTAAACGCATTCAGATGCTCTGTCATTGAGTCTCCATCTTTCATCCTCAGGTTATACAGCTTTTTCCACAGGAATAGTTTATTCACCAGAGACTTAGATTGGTACAAAGTCCCTAACTTTTCCCATAGAGCCTTTGCCGTAGCTTCCCCTGATACATTCAACAATACTGAATCTGAGACACACAATCGTATTGTGCTCTTTGCCTTCTGATCCAACTTCTTCCATACTTCATCGGTCACTCCCGTTGGTTTAGTACCCGGATCTACCACGATCCACTGATCTTTATCCACCAACAGATCCTCCATCTTGAGTTTCCACAACTCAAAACTCTGATCATTGAACTTCTCAATCTCTATCTTTCCTCTGCTCGCCATCTTCTTTCACCACCTGATCCGGATCTTGAGGGGAGGCCCCCAAGATCTAAATGATTGAAGTGGATCTTGGGAGGAGAGACCCCCAAGATCTGAAAACTTGAAATGGATCTTGGGGTAGAGACCCCCAAGATCTGAAAACTTGAATTGCCATAAGAAAAATATGAGAATGCCCAATAAACAAAACCACAAAGAGAATTTTTATTAAAACCGATAATAACTGTAAAGGCTACATTGTGGCAGACAGTCTGTGCTTTTCCAAAATGTGACTTGTTACTTATAGTATTTTTCTAGTTACAATACCATGGGTCAATTCCATGGGAGAATGAATACCATGGGTGGATTTTACAATACCACGGACAGATGCCATTTACAATACCATGGGTCAATACCATGGGTGAATGAATACCATGGGTGGATTTTACAATACCACGGGTGGATGTCATTTACAATGCCATGGGTAAATTCCATGGGTCAATGAATAATATGGGTGGATGAGTACCATAGATAACCAATACAAGGGGCCATTTTCCATTCGGATCAATCCCTCTCATTCCTGTGGCATCAGAGCCCCAAACAGGTACCTTGGCTTCCCTTCTCTTACCTCACAGGCCACTCCCAGCCAAGACTCCACTTCTCTGTGTAAGGCTTCCTCCGTCAAGCTAAACCTCTGCAGTCTCAATTTGAATGTGCTCGGGTTGACACCGTGGTCATACATAAGTGTGCGTGTGGGAGATGTCAAACCAGAGGTCGCATGAGAACTCATCCAAGAGAGCCTTGGGAATCCTTTCAGTGGACTGAATGGCGTCGACCATCTACTCATACCAACTCTTGGAATCCCTCTCATTGATCTCCTTTGTGTTGGGATCTCCTGATGACCTCCATGGTTCATACCTGAGTGCAATTGGTTGGTCTTCGGTAATGTTTGCCATCTACCTCTCTAGTGATGGCCTCCATTTCCACATGGCCAATGTGATTACCAAGTATCTGAACACAAAGCCAGTGCTCCTTCCGTAGACATCTTCACATGCCTGGAATAGTTCGTTGAGCATGAAAGCTAACCAATTGAGTACTTATCCCAAGCAGCAGTGTTTCACAATCAAAACGGTGTCCAAGGTGCACTTGTTCCTCATGAAACGCCTCATTGTCTTGCCTGCAATAAGATAGAAAGCAAACCTGATACTATCTTTGTTGATTTTTTCTAGCTTCACGCCCTTCCGTCCTTGCTCTGTCTCGTATCTGGCGTAGATGTTGTCTTCCGTTTGCTTCTTCCCCTGCTTGACCTGAGCCTAGAATGTTGGTTGACTACATTCCCCACTTCTGCTAGCCCAGTAAGTCGATAGATGTCCTTGATGTGAATGGGGTATTCCCTATCCAGCCATAACGACCCTCCATGCATCCTGCTTGCTAGTAATTTGGTGCACTGCATGGCGGTAAATTGGGTGCCGAATATGGGAAAATTTCACAGGTGGAACAACATGGACCTCTGTATCCCTCTAAATTCCTCTCTGATTCTGGAGGCCCTGGTGCCATCCTCCCTTTAAAATTCATTTGTGTATTGTTGGAAACTAGAACCCGTCTATGAAGTCATTGTTGATGATATTCGACCTATCATACTTCCTATATAGATTGTCCACTACTTCAATTCTTACATCTAGAGCATTTTGTGGGATTGATATGATTCCTTTTTCCATTGCATTTCTTTTGCAGTAAACAATCTGTACTGGTGGTCTCCTGCTTCTCTTCTTCTTCTCTTCTTCTTCCGAACAATCCTGGAATTCTTCTATTGTTTGAAACTCTGTTGTTCCTTGTATCCTCCTACGATTTATGTAGCCAACTCTGACACAACATCCCCTAACTGACGAGACTTTAATCAACTAAATACTGCGACGACCTTTCCATGTATTCTAGCTATATTTTTCCACCGTCAATCAACTGGTACGTGCCAACTATGACATGGTCTGGAAGGTATAGAGTGGGTTGCATGGGGTCTTTATTCTAATGTGATGGGCTTATTTATTAACTAATTCTATGCTTAACGAGAAATATTTTAAGACCATGTCTTGACAGTTGCCTTATTGATTACTTAATCATGAAATAAATACTGGTACGGTGGATGGGACGGGTACTTGTGCGGCCATCAATTCTGGGAAAGGTTCAGACCTACGTGTATTCTCTTGATGAGGGTGACCTGCGTGGCTACTGTCACTGATGACTAGGCCTACCAATGCGATCTGACACTATATGGTCGCTGACACTACCCCCCCAACCACAAATGGGTTGCGATATCCCAATCGTGGCCATAACTTTATTGTTCAATTTTTTTTTACTTGTAGAAGAGTTTTGTGTGTGCACCATTCACCCATCCCTATAGCAAAACTCCATCTAGTTGCACGAGTTTTACTGTGTCCGATTCTTTTATTTCTACGATTATGAATGGGCCTAACCAGTGCATTTGTAGTTTTCTCGAGAACTTCAGGAACTCGCTGTCATAATGGAGCACTTGGTCTCTAACTTCAAATGATTTCTTCTTGGTGTGCCTATCATGCTAGGCCTTTTGTCTTCATTGCTCGCTGATTGATGGAATTATGCTAGGAAGCAGGTTTCATCGAGTTGCATCAGTTCGCTCAGCCTATTCCGCAAGGCACTGCTATCCATCATTCATGTAGCCTCTCATTGATGGAAATATGCTAAGAAGTGGGTTTCATCGAGTTGCATCAGCTGGCTCAGCCTATTCCCCGGCTTTCCCAGTTGGTCACGCAATATTTAATGTGCTCCTCAAGACTTGAATTCCCCGTGTATTCCCTTTTGTCTTGTGGCCGATCTTATTTTTTGCTAAAGCTCTCTTTCATTGCTTGTTTAGCATCCTTCCAGTCTTTTAGTGTTCGGTTGTGCACCTTCCACCATCTTGCTAGCGTTGCCATGAGTGCAATGTCTAGCAAGGGAATTTTCTAGTATTTTGGTACATCATAGTCCACCCTGTCCATGAACCGATATATTGGCTCAAGGCCACAATACTTCGGGTTGTCACCCCTTCCCATGTCTCCCCAGTTCACTCGACTTATCATTGCACATCGTTGGGTTGTCAGTTCGTATCCACCCTACTGCCATGCATCCCATGCAACTTCTGAACCAACTTCTGAGCTTTGAATGCTTCTCCAACTAATTGATCCTCTGGCTGTAGGATTTATGTAGTCCTCCCTTTTCCCTATCGTGAGCGTATATAATTGATCTAACACCCCTGGTTCCTCTTTGTCATCCGTTGGCTTTGTAAACTTACGTCCTTGGTAAGGGTCCAACGGCTAGATCACCCTTGGCCCTTCTACTTCGAAAATCATTAGCTCCTTCTTCAAATCTATGACAACATAGTTTTCGTATGCCCAGTAAATCCTCAACAGTGCTGGATATGGGTCTTTATCCCCCATAATATCTATTACTTCAAACTCAGTGTGCATTTTCACCCCTGCCACATCAACCTCTACGTTTTCCAATCTCTCGATAGGAAATATACAATATTGATTCACCATTCTTAATTGAATTGGTGAGTACATCAACTGTGGTTTCCCCATTACCTCCGAGGTCTTCCTGGGTAGGATGTTTACATCCAACCCTAAATCTAGCATGGTGTCCCTTATCTAGAATCCTTCCACCTATGCGTTGATTCAGAACTCCTTTCCACTTCTTTTCTTATTACTCTTAACTCTCATGGAGGCTTTCTCTGGCCAAGTTTCACATGGTTGTTCTATGTCCTCTTTTTCTATCGATATTGTGGCCTCTAAGCTTTTCAACAATTCCTTTAGCATGGCCTCATCTTCAACAATTTTTAAGAATGACTTAAACCATTCCCCAATGGGCTGGGCGGGAGTGGACCCATGGACTTGCAGTCTTCGGGTGTCCCTATCTTCAGTCATTCCCTCAAACAATTTGGTTTCTTTTTGATAATACTACTTTTGGTTCTCGGGCTAATATGCCCTTCGTGGTGATGCTACTTTAACAATCACGGAGGGTTCCTCGTGCTAGTGTCGGTATCTTCATCACTCCATCAGTGATCAAATTCTCTTGTTGCATTGCATGTTAGGTGTCTCATCTGATTAGCTGCATTCCATTAGGATCATGGATCATCTGATGGTAGTGGCATTTTATAAATTTTCCCTCATGATCTTAACCTGCTGGCCCATCTTCATACATCTAGGTCATCTATAGTCATTTTTTTTCTTTAAATTTGCAAGAGTCATTTTTAGGGTTTTAGGTCTCATTAGGTCTAGGTTTTCATCAGTAAGGTCTTGAAAATGCTCAATAATGGTCAACAGGTGCATAAGAAGGTCAGATAAAGTCTCAACAACAATAATTTCAATAATGACATGCTCAGTGATTGATTTTTCCTCAAAATCTTGTTTTGATGAAAAACAGAGTTTTTTTATGTTTCATGTACTAAATTTCATGTAATTTCATTTTCTCTATATGTAATAATTTCAGAGGTAGCCCTGGTCACCTTGCCAAGCCTCTGCCACTTCAGTTCCTACAAAAGAAATAAAATGCCAAAGTATTTAGTCCATCAAAGGCAAAAAAGTAAGACAAACTACCCAAAACAGAGTTTGAAAAAAGCACATGAAAGAAAACTTTAGCAAAGTGGGTTTTCTTAAGTCAAAAATTAAAGCCATGGGTATATAAAGTGTTTTCATTTCAAAGGAGGCTCATCGGTGTCCAAAGAAGAAGAGAGAAAGTACATTTTCATTTTCAAATCCAAGGGAGCGACTTTGCTATAAAAGGGTGAAAAATTGCAGGTGCGGCGCACCTGGGTCAAGGCACGGTGCACCAAGCCAACGTGGCGCATCGAGCCAGCATAGTGCATACAGAGCCCACTCCATGTTATAATTTTGTATTGGCGCGACGCACCAAGCCAGCGTGGCGCACCTGTGAGGTGGTGCGGTGCACCAGTGTACAATGCCCAAAATCGTTCACATCTTCCTCCAAAGGCTCCCAAATTGTAAATTCCTCATTGCACAAGTAAGTCAACACTCCAATATGCCCAATGCATGAGTTCGTTTTAGTCTTCATGGTGATTCAATAGGGAAAGATTTAAACCTTATTTCCTTGCGTAGCTTGTTGAGAAAACTGCCTAGGGTTTACAAATCACTGTTTTTGCTGCTAAATACTACCCCTATCATTTTCACTCCCTCACTCCCTCACTTCATTTTCTCCTTCCCTTTTCATTCATACTTACCTAATTCGCTATTCCCCATATCCCTAAAACTACTAACCCTAATCCCCCTACCTTCACTTATCGCAAACCCTAATCAACAATGCCTAACCCTAAATATTATTCCCTAAACCCTTTCATTCCCCAGAAACCCAACCGGCAGCATTCCCAACCCCTCATACAAAGTCCCTTCATAGTCCCTCATCAATTCATATCTTTAGCAACAAATACCTATTGACACTATAAAATCACTTCATACTGATCTAAGAAAACTCAAGCATTAGCAAAACATAGAGTCAGATTCTTCCTATGAAAAAAATGAGGAAACAATCAGTGACTCTTCCAGATAAATTGATGCACCAAAGAAACCTCACAAGAGTGGAAGAAATAATTGAGAGGAGCCTACTTCACTTGTGGAGTTGTTGGCTTGTCCTCTTGCTGTCACATGCTTCCAATACAAATCTTGTTATCAATTTTGTGAGAAGGTGGAAAGAGTTAAATACCACCATGAGCTTGCTAAACTGTTTGTACTCCATCTTCACAATGGCCAAGTCAATTTGGCAGGTGTGACATTCACCTTGACACCTGAGACTATAGCTCAAGCAACTGGTATTCCAAATGTAGGTGAGTAGTGTAATAAGGTGTAGCTGGTAGACAGAGATCATTATGAGCCTTATATCAAGGCTAGTTTTCAGAGGGATGTCAGTAGGGTCTTCCCATTCAGGTACCTACAGGACACATATGCTCCCTTGATGAAACTCATAATCAAATATTTCAGCTCTGAGGGCAGATTTTCTCGCTTATACACATATCACATCAAATTGTTGATGCATTTTACTAGGGTGAGGATGATGAACCTCCCCATTTCATTTGCTGGAATATTGAGAAGATGACCACAATAGTGCAAAGGAAGCCTCCTCATTAGCAGTATAATAGCATCTATCACTTTGCACTAATCAAAATTGTGGTTTTGCATCAGCTCAGTTTACTGAATGTTTCATGGGAGGATTTCATTTCACATGAGGTCTTTACAGGTCTTCAAGTTCCCTCATCAGTTTTTCATGAGGTAGGATAGCCTTCACATCAGCAAGAGGTGCATGAGACACAAACCAGCAGTGTGCCAGTGTTTGTCACATACGAAAAGGGCACTAGGAGATTGTTTAAGCAGTAAAATGAGTATTATCTCCACCCAGGGTGGAAGGGGTCTCATTTCCTCCATTAGTAAAGTAGGTATAGTACAAGGGTAAGTAGCCATTACATGATGAGGGACATTCGGGAGGTCAAGAGGCAGATTTCATTCTTATTCAGGATGATGACATTGATTTGAGCTCAAAGCTCAAAGAGTTCATTCGGGAGCAGCAAGATGACATTCATCACTTGTCTCTCAACCTGGAAAGGGTCAAGTGGATAATCAGCTATTTGGAGTAGAGAAACAAACAGTTAGAGGATCAGAAAACCATCATGGAGCTCAAAAATATAAAGAAAAATCGACAAGTTGCCAAGAGGAGGAAAACCAAGTTGAGAACACTTGAAAACGAAATTCATGCTGATCATGAATCTTGGCTCAAGATGACAAAATTTCACTTGGAAAAGATGCCAGAGAAGGCCAACATAGAGAAAAAGATGTTGAGGCACATGGCCTACCACTACTTGGCGAGAAACAAGGTGTGCAAAGTGAGAATTAGGATTTTGAAGGCCAAGTTGAGGAAAGCATTGAGGAAGAGAAGAGAGCAAGATAGACTCCAAATCCTGGCTGAGACATCCTTAGCCCAACACAGCACTTGATGAAAAACACTCAGCCCAAATTTCAAGAAATTTGGGAAACTTTTTGCAAATTTTGAATTTTTGGACTAAAAAATAGGGTTTTCTGCCTGGTGTGCCGTGCCACCTAGCACACGCTTTTGCTAGGGACATTCTTTGGAGAAAACTCAGCATTTTTGGATTTTTCAAGGAAAATATGAATGCCTTCACATGGCCAAGAAATTTTGTCAAGTTTTGAGCTTCCAAAAGGGTCAAAAACACCTCCAAAATGATCTTTCTGCCCCTTTTGGGCCACACGTTGGGAGACTCATTTCTGGAGGGTCAAATGGAGACCAAATTTAGAAATTCCACCTGTTCTGGAAAGTAGATAGGAAAACCTTTCCAACAAGCCCACTTGGAGCAAATTTGGTGCACGTGAAGGCCTCCAAATTCAGCTCCACAGTAGCACAGCGCACAAGGACAAGAGCATGACGCACAAGCTGAAATTTTCTCATTTTGGCCAAAAAAACTTTGTTTTTCACCTAGTTTCTTCTAAGTTTGATTTTTCTCTCTCTAATAGTCAAACTCATGATGTAATTTGATGTGAATTGATGGATTTTTATGTAAATATGCTAAATTTTCACTCATGGAGGTAGATACATCATGAAAATGTAGTTTGCAACTGAATGAATCAGTTTCCTAGGTTTTAGAGGCAAGTTGTTCCACTACCTACTTTTTAGTTCTTAGTTTAGATCTTATTGAAACAGCTCCTAAACTCATGAATTTGACCCCTAAAGCATAACATGATTTGTTTGTTCCCTATATCTAGTAGTTTTTCAGTCATTGGTAAAGGTTAGACTCTTGTGAATTCTTTGAGCATTATTGTACATTCATTTCAGTAGTTTGGCAAAGGAATAGACCAGGGTTTGCAGCACTTTATGGGATTCTTGTGGAAACTTGATTTGGTATTGTTTTTCCTTATGTAATTGTAAGTTTATATGTGTTTATGTATGCCATCATCTCTCTTTTCATCTTAACTAAATGAAACAAGGATAAAGGTAGAATTCATTGAAGTTGTAGTGCTCTACCTATGGTTTTGTTTAGTTATTTATGTTTTTAGCTACTTGAAGAGGATCCCTGAGACTTTCATGCCCTCTCCAACTCCTCACCAGTCTAAAATTTCTCCATCTCATTCAATTTTAGGTACTAAACCTTTTGCCTACCTCACCCCATAGAGATCTCTACAAGACTATGTCCATTCCCCAGACCCAAATATGCCTTTCACATTTGAGCCAGCAAACCAACATTAAACTAAATCAAATTTTTCTGTGCACATACCTAACCTAAAATTAGTCCTTATATCAGTCATCTCAAACTTTATTGGCCATCTTTCTCTGATATTGACAAGGAGAGAGCCCTCTCTTGAGCTAGTAGGGCTAGCTACCAGGTTAAGCGTGGTTTGATGTTACCCTAAATTCTTCCTTTCTCAGCCTGAACTAGATTTAGGCCCTAACATATTGGCGACCATACTAGGGAAGAATGTTTATTATCATTGTTTTGCTTTGTAGACTACAGACGGAGCCTGAATTTAGCCAGGTAGCCTTCAAAACTCTCTTGCTTTGCATTAGCGAAAGTAGATGAACGCTACTTCAGTCAATCTCTGGTCTAGTTTATAAACTGAACATCTGATCTAAACGATTACCCCAGTATCATTAAGTACTTCTAGACTTGGATGATGAGTTTAGAATTTGATAGGCTGAACAAGTTGATAATGTCCGTTTGATTTTTGGGAATAATTCAACACATTGGCTTCCAGATGATACACCAGGGCCAATCATGATCCTGATCCTCCTCCTGTTTATGAAATTCCAAATCTCATCCCAAGAATTCTCCAACAAGAAAGTTCTGTGATTTCTGTGTTGAAATCTCGTTCATGTCTAGTTATTTTTGAATATCTTGAATATCTTGAGTTTGATGAACATTTTGGTCTCTCATTTTTTGAGACTAAATCTGAAAGTGTTGTTGGTTCTACTATCCTAAATCCAGAGTTTGTTAAAGACCTTGAAACTGAAAGGGAAAATAGATCAATTGACAGTTACATCTTGAATCTTCAGACTTCCATTGTGGCTTCAAATATTCCTGAGTTCTTAGAATCCACATCTGCAACTCTTGGTTCATCTGCTATTGTATCTGGTTCAGGAATTCCAACTAAACCTCCTTTCATTCTCACCATTCTCGTGTAGCCCACTATATCAGATCAAAGACCTCCTGTCTCTTCTCCCCAATAAACCCCATCAACACCTTAAACATCTTGGATTTCTTCTCCTCCTTCGACACCTCATACACCAATTACATCGTCAACTACTATCATTGTTCTGACTCCTCCTACATCCCCAAGGTCAGTTGTAAATCCACCTAGAGCAATGGCTGCTCGAGATACACCCCTTGTGTTGCCTCAAAAATTAGATGCCATGCCCGCTAACTACCAAAGCAAAACCCCATTGTTTGATGGCACTCCTCAAAGTATCAAAGCTCAACAACATGTGGATAGGATGAAAAATTTCTTTGACCTTCATGAGATTGATGCCGAAAATGTGACTATGAGATTATTTGTGAAAACTTTTGGAGGTGAAGTGCGGAAGTGGTTTAGAGCTTTGCCGGCTACAAGTATTACTACATTGGCTAATCTTCAGAGACAATTCTTGGATCTCTAGGAGGTAAAGAAAAACCCTATTGAAATTCTTTCTGAATATGAGAACGTCAAAAGGAATGTTGGTGAGAGTGTCCAAGATTATTGTGTCAGATTCAGTACTATTTACAATGCAATTCCTGCTGATATAAAGCCACCTATGGGTCTGGCTTTGCTTAAATTTCCTGATGGCTTCGATCCTGACATGGAATATCAATTGAGAGAAAGAGATCTGGCCACATTGGAGGACATGCAAAAAATTACAGTCAGCGTTGAAGCAAATATGCTTGCTAAGGGAGCTAGAGCAAAGGCCGAAAAGAAGGTGACCATAAAGGAGGAAGCTTCTTCCTCCTATCATTTGCTTCGCAAGATTGAGAAGATGTTTGATAGGCTCACAATTGTTGATAAGCCTGAAGCACAAGTCAGAAATCCAAACTTATGTGGTCAGCAGCAACCACAATTCAAAATCAAGCAATGAGAACAAAGAGCACAAAACCAAGCAGCGCAACAGCAAGTAAAGACACCCCTACAGCAGAATTTTGTACATGGTCTGGAATCAGATGATGATGAGAACATAATTGGCAAGGATAATCATTTCTTTACACCTGATGATCTGCCCATTTATATCACCAAAGATGAAGAGTATTCAGAAAGCCTAGCTGTACAAAAAGACGAAGATTTCATCTTGGCAAATGAAACAATTCTTGAAGAAGAGTCTGATGAATATCAGAGGGGTTACATGAGTGCTTTGACAACCCAGTAGTGAAAATATTCACTCAAGAGTAGAGAAGTTCCCATCAACCCAATTCAGAAGAGGAAGGAAGTGTCACTGCCAAAGAACGATTCTCCAATAGCGCAGAGAAAGGGAAAAGAGACAGCTGATCCTACCACTAGCAAAACACAATCAACAAATGAAAGATCAAATCAGCCAGTTGTATCAAAGGAGAGAACTGAAAAGAAGGATGCTCCAGTCAAAGAGGTAGAGAAAAATCGGCCTTTAGCCTAGAAAATGAAATTGCTAAGTTAAAAGTGTCAATTCCTTTGACTGAATTAGTGAAGAACAACAGCTATAAAGGTCAGGTGTCTAAGATTTTGAATTTGGATCCATTATCTGATATGGTAAATGTGGAGGATGATTAGCCTGAACTTATCTTTGGGCCAACATTAGAAGGTCAGTCTGAGGATAGTGATGTAGCTCCTTTTTACATCAGCCTTAGATTGCATGATTATGTATTGCACAATGCCATGTTTGATTCAGGAGCCTCTCATAATCTCATGCCTAAAGAAATCATGGAAAAATTGGGTTTAGATATCACTCGCAAGTACCATAATCTATATTCCTTTGATTCTAGTAGGGTCAGGTGCATTGGGCTTATTAAAGATTTGGTTGTCACCTTAGATCAGATTCTGGCGAAGAATGTTTTCATGGATGTGGTTGTGGCATATATTCCTCCTAGATTTGGCATGCTTCTTTCCAGATCTTGGAGAGCAAAACTCAAAGGCACATTGCAGCATGATTTCTCTTATGCTATTATTCTCGTGTTTGGTCAGTTGAGGAAATTATATCGGGAGAAAAAGATGAAGTACATGATCACTAGCAAGGAGAAACCTCTAAATCATCCAATCAATTATGTACATACTAATTTGGAATCTTTTGTTTTATATTGTCATAGTTTTAATGATGTAAATAGTCAAGTAGTTGAAGTAGGAGACATTCCAAAGATCACTGAAAATTTCAGAGCTGTACTATATCAAGAAAGATGAAAGTTTGATAGTACTGTTGAGTAATCAGCTTTCCGACAACAGCAAAAAGTTAATGGAAAACAAGTAAAGGAAAAAGAGCAAATAGAGTTTCAGCATTTGGAGGATGAAGCCGATTTGTGGAGCATAGAATTTGATGGCGCGGTAGGTAGGGAAGCGGCTGGAATTGGCATTTGGATACGCAGCCCTGCATTTCTTCCGAACAAAGTGCCAAGTAATGTAAGGGTTTTTTCGTATAAATTCGCTTTTGATTGTTCAAATAATGAGGTTGAATATGAAGCTTTAATTACTGGTCTAAAAATCCTTAAGAGGTTAAATGCTAAAGGAATTTCAGTATATGGTGACTCTAAGTTAGTTATCAAGCATGTGAAAGGTGAATACCAAGCTAAACATCCTCGCATGCAAGCTTATCGTAATGTGGTATTAGATATTTTTATATTGTTTCTAGACTACACTTTGACATGTATCCCTCGTGTTGAAAATGTTATTGCAGATTCCCTTGCAACAGTTGCAAGTAATTTGAAAATTCTGATGAATTCAAACAATAAGTTTGAGATTCATGTGAAACATCACCCTGCTATCCTTGATAATCAAAGATATTGTCAGGTGTTTCAAGATGATAAAGAGATCAAAGAATTTTTGCAAAATGAAGGAAAGTACAAAGACACTTCTATAGATGGAGAGCATGATGATGGTGAAATAGATATGGAAGTAAATTAGATGGAAGTTTTATAGCTCAAGGGAGATGTTATTCCTAAAGGTCTAATACCTTTAGAGGAGTTGTTTGATCAAGATGATG